>JBBPBS010000464.1:863064-884719 GCA_037974835.1 Cicer judaicum
AAGAATAACCCTAGGGAGGATGAAAGTTACCTCAATGTTCATCCAATGACACAAAACACCTATTGGATGCACAAGATTGGTTAAAAAACTCTAATTGGACAAGATTATGACTTGGGAGGACGAAAATGACCTAAATGTTCATCCAATGACACAAACACACCTAATGGATGCACAGGATAGGTTAAAAACCCTAATTGGACAAGATTAAGCCTAGGGAGGACGACAATGACCTAAATGTTCATCCAATGACACAAACGAACTTATTCGATGCACAAGATTGGTTAAAAACCCTAATTGGACAAGAATAACCCTTTGGAGGACGAAAATGACCTAAATGTTTATTCAATGACACGAACACGCCTATTGGAAGCACAAGATTGGTTAAAAACCCTAATTGGACAAGAATAAGCCTAGGGAGGACGAAAATGACCTAAATGTTCATCCAATGACACAAAACACCTATTGGATGCAAAAGATTGGAGAAAAAACTCTAATTTGACAAGATTAAGACTTGGGAGGACGAAAATGACCTAAATGTTCATCCAATGACACAAAACACCTATTGGATGCACAAGATCGGTTAAAATCCCTAATTGGACAAGATTAAGAGTTTGGAAGACGAAAATGACCTAAATGTTCATCCAATGACACAAAAATACCTATTAGATGCACAAGATTGTTTAAAACCCTAATTGGACAAGAATAAGCCTAGGGAGGACGAAAATGACCTCAATGTTCATCCAATGACAAAAACGAACTTATTACATGCACAAGATTGGTTAAAAACCGTAATTCGACAAGAATAAGCCTATGGAGGACGAAAATGACCTAAATGTTCATTCAATGACACGAACACACCTATTGGAAGCACAAGATTGGTTAAAAACCCTAATTTGACAAGAATAAGCCTAAGAAGGACGAAAATGACCTAAATGTTCATCCAATGACAAAAACGAACTTATTCCATGCACAAGATTGGTTAAAAACCGTAATTCGACAAGAATAAGCCTATGGAGGACGAAAATGACCTAAATGTTCATTCAATGACACGAACACACCTATTGGAAGGACAGGATTGGTTAAAAACCCTAATTGGAAAAGAATAAGCCTAAGAAGGACGAAAATGACCTAAATGTTCATCCAATGACACAAAACACCTATTGGATGCACAAGCTTGGTTAAAAAACTCTAATTGGACAAGATTATGACTTGGGAGGACCAAAATGACCTAAATGTTCATCCAATGACACAAAAACACATATTGGATGCACAACATCGGTTAAAAACCCTAATTGGACAGGATTAAGAGTTTGGAAAACGAAAATGACCTAAATGTTCATCCAATGACACAAAAACACCTATTGGATGCACAAGATTGGTTCAAAACTCTAATTGGACAAGATTAAGACTTGGGAGGACGAAAATGACCTAATTGTTCATCCAATGACCCAAAAATACCTATTGGATAAAAAAGATTGGTTAAAACCCTTGATTTGACAAGATTAAGACTTGGGAGGACGAAAATGACCTAAATGTTCATCCATTGACACAAACACACCTAATGGATGCACAGGATAGGTTAAAAACCCTAATTGGACAAGATTAAGCCTAGGGAGGACGACAATGACCTAAATGTTCATCCAACGACACAAACGAACTTATTCGATGCACAAGATTGGTTAAAAACCCTAATTGTACAAGAATAAGCCTAGGGAGGACGAAAATGACCTAAATGTTCATCCAAAGACACAATCACACCTATTAGATGCACAAGATTGTTTAAAACCCTAATTGGATATGATTAAGCCTTGGGAGGACGAAAATGACCTAAATGTTCATCCAATGACAAAAACGAACTTATTCCATGCACAAGATTGGTTAAAAATCGTAATTCGACAAGAATAAGCCTATGGAGGAAGAAAATGACCAAAATGTTCATTCAATGACACAAACACGCCTATTGGAAGCACAAGATTGGTTAAAAACACTAATTGGACAAGAATAACCCTAGGGAGGATGAAAGTTACCTAAATGTTCATCCAATGACACAAACACACCTATTGGATGCACATGATTGGTTAAAAACCCTAATTGGACAAGAATAAGCCTAGGGAGGATGAAAATGACCTAAATGTTCATCCAATGACACAAACACACCTAATGGATGCACAGGATAGGTTAAAAACCCTAATTGGACATGATTAAGCCTAGGGAGGACGACAATGACGTAAATGTTCATCCAACGGCACAAACGAACTTATTCGATGCACAAGATTGCTTAAAAACCCTAATTGGACAAGAATAAGCCTACGGTGGACGAAAATGACCTAATTGTTCATCCATTGACAAAGAAACACCTATTGGATGCACAAGAATGGTTAAAAACCGTAATTCGACAAGAATAAGCCTATGGAGGAAGAAAATGACCAAAATGTTCATTCAATGACACAAACACGCCTATTGGAAGCACAAGATTGGTTAAAAACACTAATTGGACAAGAATAACCCTAGGGAGGATGAAAGTTACCTCAATGTTCATCCAATGACACAAAACACCTATTGGATGCACAAGATTGGTTAAAAAACTCTAATTGGACAAGATTATGACTTGGGAGGACGAAAATGACCTAAATGTTCATCCAATGACACAAACACACCTAATGGATGCACAGGATAGGTTAAAAACCCTAATTGGACAAGATTAAGCCTAGGGAGGACGACAATGACCTAAATGTTCATCCAATGACACAAACGAACTTATTCGATGCACAAGATTGGTTAAAAACCCTAATTGGACAAGAATAACCCTATGGAGGACGAAAATGACCTAAATGTTTATTCAATGACACGAACACGCCTATTGGAAGCACAAGATTGGTTAAAAACCCTAATTGGACAAGAATAAGCCTAGGGAGGACGAAAATGACCTAAATGTTCATCCAATGACAAAAAACACCTATTGGATGCACAAGATTGGAGAAAAAACTCTAATTTGACAAGATTAAGACTTGGGAGGACGAAAATGACCTAAATGTTCATCCAATGACACAAAACACCTATTGGATGCACAAGATCGGTTAAAATCCCTAATTGGACAAGATTAAGAGTTTGGAAGACGAAAATGACCTAAATGTTCATCCAATGACACAAAAATACCTATTAGATGCACAAGATTGTTTAAAACCCTAATTGGACAAGAATAAGCCTAGGGAGGACGAAAATGACCTAAATGTTCATCCAATGACAAAAACGAACTTATTACATGCACAAGATTGGTTAAAAACCGTAATTCGACAAGAATAAGCCTATGGAGGACGAAAATGACCTAAATGTTCATTCAATGACACGAACACACCTATTGGAAGCACAAGATTGGTTAAAAACCCTAATTTGACAAGAATAAGCCTAAGAAGGACGAAAATGACCTAAATGTTCATCCAATGACAAAAACGAACTTATTCCATGCACAAGATTGGTTAAAAACCGTAATTCGACAAGAATAAGCCTATGGAGGACGAAAATGACCTAAATGTTCATTCAATGACACGAACACACCTATTGGAAGCACAGGATTGGTTAAAAACCCTAATTGGAAAAGAATAAGCCTAAGAAGGACGAAAATGACCTAAATGTTCATCCAATGACACAAAACACCTATTGGATGCACAAGCTTGGTTAAAAAACTCTAATTGGACAAGATTATGACTTGGGAGGACCAAAATGACCTAAATGTTCATCCAATGACACAAAAACACATATTGGATGCACAACATCGGTTAAAAACCCTAATTGGACAGGATTAAGAGTTTGGAAAACGAAAATGACCTAAATGTTCATCCAATGACACAAAAACACCTATTGGATGCACAAGATTGGTTCAAAACTCTAATTGGACAAGATTAATACTTGGGAGGACGAAAATGACCTAATTGTTCATCCAATGACCCAAAAATACCTATTGGATAAAAAAGATTGGTTAAAACCCTTGATTTGACAAGATTAAGACTTGGGAGGACGAAAATGACCTAAATGTTCATCCATTGACACAAACACACCTAATGGATGCACAGGATAGGTTAAAAACCCTAATTGGACAAGATTAAGCCTAGGGAGGACGACAATGACCTAAATGTTCATCCAACGACACAAACGAACTTATTCGATGCACAAGATTGGTTAAAAACCCTAATTGTACAAGAATAAGCCTAGGGAGGACGAAAATGACCTAAATGTTCATCCAAAGACACAATCACACCTATTAGATGCACAAGATTGTTTAAAACCCTAATTGGATATGATTAAGCCTTGGGAGGACGAAAATGACCTAAATGTTCATCCAATGACAAAAACGAACTTATTCCATGCACAAGATTGGTTAAAAATCGTAATTCGACAAGAATAAGCCTATGGAGGAAGAAAATGACCAAAATGTTCATTCAATGACACAAACACGCCTATTGGAAGCACAAGATTGGTTAAAAACACTAATTGGACAAGAATAACCCTAGGGAGGATGAAAGTTACCTAAATGTTCATCCAATGACACAAACACACCTATTGGATGCACATGATTGGTTAAAAACCCTAATTGGACAAGAATAAGCCTAGGGAGGATGAAAATGACCTAAATGTTCATCCAATGACACAAACACACCTAATGGATGCACAGGATAGGTTAAAAACCTTAATTGGACATGATTAAGCCTAGGGAGGACGACAATGACGTAAATGTTCATCCAACGGCACAAACGAACTTATTCGATGCACAAGATTGCTTAAAAACCCTAATTGGACAAGAATAAGCCTACGGTGGACGAAAATGACCTAATTGTTCATCCATTGACAAAGAAACACCTATTGGATGCACAAGAATGGTTAAAAACCGTAATTCGACAAGAATAAGCCTATGGAGGAAGAAAATGACCAAAATGTTCATTCAATGACACAAACACGCCTATTGGAAGCACAAGATTGGTTAAAAACACTAATTGGACAAGAATAACCCTAGGGAGGATGAAAGTTACCTCAATGTTCATCCAATGACACAAAACACCTATTGGATGCACAAGATTGGTTAAAAAACTCTAATTGGACAAGATTATGACTTGGGAGGACGAAAATGACCTAAATGTTCATCCAATGACACAAACACACCTAATGGATGCACAGGATAGGTTAAAAACCCTAATTGGACAAGATTAAGCCTAGGGAGGACGACAATGACCTAAATGTTCATCCAATGACACAAACGAACTTATTCGATGCACAAGATTGGTTAAAAACCCTAATTGGACAAGAATAACCCTATGGAGGACGAAAATGACCTAAATGTTTATTCAATGACACGAACACGCCTATTGGAAGCACAAGATTGGTTAAAAACCCTAATTGGACAAGAATAAGCCTAGGGAGGACGAAAATGACCTAAATGTTCATCCAATGACAAAAAACACCTATTGGATGCACAAGATTGGAGAAAAAACTCTAATTTGACAAGATTAAGACTTGGGAGGACGAAAATGACCTAAATGTTCATCCAATGACACAAAACACCTATTGGATGCACAAGATCGGTTAAAATCCCTAATTGGACAAGATTAAGAGTTTGGAAGACGAAAATGACCTAAATGTTCATCCAATGACACAAAAATACCTATTAGATGCACAAGATTGTTTAAAACCCTAATTGGACAAGAATAAGCCTAGGGAGGACGAAAATGACCTAAATGTTCATCCAATGCCAAAAACGAACTTATTCCATGCACAAGATTGGTTAAAAACCGTAATTCGACAAGAATAAGCCTATGGAGGACGAAAATGACCTAAATGTTCATTCAATGACACGAACACACCTATTGGAAGCACAAGATTGGTTAAAAACCCTAATTTGACAAGAATAAGCCTAAGAAGGACGAAAATGACCTAAATGTTCATCCAATGACAAAAACGAACTTATTCCATGCACAAGATTGGTTAAAAACCGTAATTCGACAAGAATAAGCCTATGGAGGACGAAAATGACCTAAATGTTCATTCAATGACACGAACACACCTATTGGAAGCACAAGATTGGTTAAAAACCCTAATTTGACAAGAATAAGCCTAAGAAGGACGAAAATGACCTAAATGTTCATCCAATGACAAAAACGAACTTATTCCATGCACAAGATTGGTTAAAAACCATAATTCGACAAGAATAAGCCTATGGAGGACGAAAATGACCTAAATGTTCATTCCATGACACGAACACACCTATTGGAAGCACAGGATTGGTTAAAAACCCTAATTGGACAAGAATAAGCCTAAGAAGGACGAAAATGACCTAAATGTTCATCCAATGACACAAAACACCTATTGGATGCACAAGCTTGGTTAAAAAACTCTAATTGGACAAGATTATGACTTGGGAGGACGAAAATGACCTAAACGTTCATCCAATGACCACATGATTGGTAAAAAACCGTTATTCGACAAGAATAAGCCTATGGAGGCTGAAAATGACCTAAATGTTCATTCAATGACACGAACACGCCTATTGGAAGAACAAGATTGGTTAAAAACCCTAATTAGACAAGAATATGCCTAGGGAGGACCAAAATGACCTAAATGTTCATCCAATGACACAAAACACCTATTGGATGCACAAGATTGGAGAAAAAACTCTAATGTGACAAGATTAAGACTTGGGAGGACGAAAATGACCTAAATGTTCATCCAATGACACAAAACACCTATTGGATGCACAAGATCGGTTAAAATCCCTAATTGGACAAGATTAAGAGTTTGGAAGACGAAAATGACCTAAATGTTCATCCAATGACACAAAAATACCTATTAGATGCACAAGATTGTTAAAAACCGTAATTGGATAAGATTAAGCCTAGGGAGGACGAAAATGACCTAAATGTTCATCCAATGACAAAAACGAACTTATTCCATGCACAAGATTGGTTAAAAACCGTAATTCGACAAGAATAAGCCTATGGAGGACGAAAATGACCTAAATGTTCATTCAATGACACGAACACGCCTATTGGAAGCACAAGATTGGTTAAAAACCCTAATTGGACAAGAATAAGCCTAGGGAGGACGAAAATGACCTAAATGTTCATCCAATGACACAAAACACCTATTGGATGCACAAGATTGGAGAAAAAACTCTAATTTGACAAGATTAAGACTTGGGAGGACGAAAATGACCTAAATGTTCATCCAATGACACAAAACACCTATTGGATGCACAAGATCGGTTAAAATCCCTAATTGGACAAGATTAAGAGTTTGGAAGACGAAAATGACCTAAATGTTCATCCAATGACACAAAAATACCTATTACATGCACAAGATTGGTTAAAATCTCTAATTGGACAAGATTAAGACTTGGGAGGACGAAAATGACTTAAATGTCCATCCAATGACACAAAAACACCTATTGGATGCCCAAGATCAGTTAAAAACCCTAATTGGACAATATTAAGAGTTTGGAAGACGAAAATGACCTAAATGTTCATCCAATGACACAAAACACCTATTGGATGCACAAGATTGGATAAAAAAACTCTAATTTGACAAGATTAGGATTTGGGAGGACGAAAAAGACCTAAATGTTCATCCAATGACACATAAACTCCTATTGGATGCACAAGATCGGTTAAAAACCTTAATTGGACAAGATTAAGAGTTTGGAAGACGAAAATGACCTAAATGTTCATCCAATGACACCAAAACACCTATTGGATGCACAAGATTGGTTGAAAACTCTAATTGGACAAGATTAAGACTTGGGAGGACGAAAATGACCTAAATGTTCATCCAATGACACAAAAATACCTATTGGATAGAAAAGATTGGTTAAAAACCTTAATTTGACAAGATTAAGACTTGGTAGGACGAAAATGACCTATATGTTCATCCATTGACACAAACACACCTAATGGATGCAAAAGATAGGTTAAAAACCCTAATTGGACAAGTGTAAGCCTAGGGAGGACGAAAATGACCTAAATGTTCATCCAACGACACACACGAAGTTATTCGATGCACAAGATTGGTTAAAAAACCTAATTGGACAAGAATAAGCCTACGGTGGACGAAAATGACCTAATTGTTCATCCATTGACAAAGAAACACCTATTGGATGCACAAGAATGGTTAAAAACCCTAGTTAGACAACATTAAGGCTTGGGAGAACGAAAATGACCTAAATGTTCATCCAATGACAAAAACGAACTTATTCCATGTACAAGATTGGTTAAAAACCGTAATTCGACAAGAATAAGCCTATGGAGGTTGAAAATGACCTTAATGTTCATTCAATGTCACGAACACGCCTATTGGAAGCACAAGATTGGTTTAAAACCCTAATTGAACAAGATTAAGCCTAGGGAGGACGACAATGACCTAAATGTTCATCCAACGACACAAACGAACTTATTTGATGCACAAGATTGGTTAAAAACCCTAATTGGAAAAGAATAACCCTAGGGAGGACAAAAATGACGTAAATGTTCATCCAATGAAACAAACACACCTATTGGATGCACGAGATTGGTTAAAAACCCTATTTGGACAAGATTAAGACTTAGGAGGATGAATATGAGCTAAATGTTCATCCAATGAGACAAACGAACTTATTCGATGCACAAGATTGGTTAAAAACCCAAATTGGACAAGAATAAGCGTAGGGAGGACGACAATGACCTAAATGTTCATCCAATGACACAAACACACCTATTGGATGCACATGATTAGTTAAAAACCTTAATTGGACAAGAATAAGCCTAGGGAGGACGAAAATGACCTAAATGTTCATCCAATGACACAAACACACCTATTGGATGCACAAGATTGGATAAAAACCCTAATTAGACAAGAATAAGGGTAGGGAGGAAAAAAATGACCTAAATGTTCATCCAATGACACAAACACAACAATTGGATGCACGAGATTGTTAAAAACCCTAATTGGATAAGATTAAGCCTAGGGAGGACGAAAATGACCTAAATGTTCATCCAATGACAAAAACGAACTTATTCCATGCACAAGATTGGTTAAAAACCGTAATTCGACAAGAATAAGCCTATGGAGGACGAAAATGACCTAAATGTTCATTCAATGACACGAACACACCTATTGGAAGCACAGGATTGGTTAAAAACCCTAATTGGAAAAGAATAAGCCTAAGAAGGACGAAAATGACCTAAATGTTCATCCAATGACACAAAACACCTATTGGATGCACAAGCTTGGTTAAAAAACTCTAATTGGACAAGATTATGACTTGGGAGGACCAAAATGACCTAAATGTTCATCCAATGACACAAAAACACATATTGGATGCACAACATCGGTTAAAAACCCTAATTGGACAGGATTAAGAGTTTGGAAAACGAAAATGACCTAAATGTTCATCCAATGACACAAAAACACCTATTGGATGCACAAGATTGGTTCAAAACTCTAATTGGACAAGATTAATACTTGGGAGGACGAAAATGACCTAATTGTTCATCCAATGACCCAAAAATACCTATTGGATAAAAAAGATTGGTTAAAACCCTTGATTTGACAAGATTAAGACTTGGGAGGACGAAAATGACCTAAATGTTCATCCATTGACACAAACACACCTAATGGATGCACAGGATAGGTTAAAAACCCTAATTGGACAAGATTAAGCCTAGGGAGGACGACAATGACCTAAATGTTCATCCAACGACACAAACGAACTTATTCGATGCACAAGATTGGTTAAAAACCCTAATTGTACAAGAATAAGCCTAGGGAGGACGAAAATGACCTAAATGTTCATCCAAAGACACAATCACACCTATTAGATGCACAAGATTGTTTAAAACCCTAATTGGATATGATTAAGCCTTGGGAGGACGAAAATGACCTAAATGTTCATCCAATGACAAAAACGAACTTATTCCATGCACAAGATTGGTTAAAAATCGTAATTCGACAAGAATAAGCCTATGGAGGAAGAAAATGACCAAAATGTTCATTCAATGACACAAACACGCCTATTGGAAGCACAAGATTGGTTAAAAACACTAATTGGACAAGAATAACCCTAGGGAGGATGAAAGTTACCTAAATGTTCATCCAATGACACAAACACACCTATTGGATGCACATGATTGGTTAAAAACCCTAATTGGACAAGAATAAGCCTAGGGAGCATGAAAATGACCTAAATGTTCATCCAATGACACAAACACACCTAATGGATGCACAGGATAGGTTAAAAACCCTAATTGGACATGATTAAGCCTAGGGAGGACGACAATGACGTAAATGTTCATCCAACGGCACAAACGAACTTATTCGATGCACAAGATTGCTTAAAAACCCTAATTGGACAAGAATAAGCCTACGGTGGACGAAAATGACCTAATTGTTCATCCATTGACAAAGAAACACCTATTGGATGCACAAGAATGGTTAAAAACCCTAGTTAGACAACATTAAGGCTTGGGAGAACGAAAATGACCTAAATGTTCATCCAATGACAAAAACGAACTTATTCCATGTACAAGATTGGTTAAAAACCGTAATTCGACAAGAATAAGCCTATGGAGGTTGAAAATGACCTTAATGTTCATTCAATGTCACGAACACGCCTATTGGAAGCACAAGATTGGTTTAAAACCCTAATTGAACAAGATTAAGCCTAGGGAGGACGACAATGACCTAAATGTTCATCCAACGACACAAACGAACTTATTTGATGCACAAGATTGGTTAAAAACCCTAATTGGAAAAGAATAACCCTAGGGAGGACAAAAATGACGTAAATGTTCATCCAATGAAACAAACACACCTATTGGATGCACGAGATTGGTTAAAAACCCTATTTGGACAAGATTAAGACTTAGGAGGATGAATATGAGCTAAATGTTCATCCAATGAGACAAACGAACTTATTCGATGCACAAGATTGGTTAAAAACCCAAATTGGACAAGAATAAGCGTAGGGAGGACGACAATGACCTAAATGTTCATCCAATGACACAAACACACCTATTGGATGCACATGATTAGTTAAAAACCTTAATTGGACAAGAATAAGCCTTGGGAGGACGAAAATGACCTAAATGTTCATCCAATGACACAAACACACCTATTGGATGCACAAGATTGGATAAAAACCCTCATTAGACAAGAATAACGGTAGGGAGGAAAAAAATGACCTAAATGTTCATCCAATGACACAAACACAACAATTGGATGCACGAGATTGTTAAAAACCCTAATTGGATAAAATTAAGCCTAGGGAGGACGAAAATGACCTAAATGTTCATCCAATGACAAAAACGAACTTATTCCATGCACAAGATTGCTTAAAAACCGTAATTCGACAAGAATAAGCCTATGGAGGACGAAAATGACCTAAATGTTTATTCAATGACACGAACACGCCTATTGGAAGCACAAAATTGGTTAAAAACCCTAATTGGACAAGAATAAGCCTAGGGAGGACGAAAATGACCTAAATGTTCATCCAATGACACAAAACACCTATTGGATGCACAAGATTGGAGAAAAAACTCTAATTTGACAAGATTAAGACTTGGGAGGACGAAAATGACCTAAATGTTCATCCAATGACACAAAACACCTATTGGATGCACAAGATCGGTTAAAATCCCTAATTGGACAAGATTAAGAGTTTGGAAGACGAAAATGACCTAAATGTTCATCCAATGACACAAAAATACCTATTACATGCACAAGATTGGTTAAAATCTCTAATTGGACAAGATTAAGACTTGGGAGGACGAAAATGACTTAAATGTCCATCCAATGACACAAAAACACCTATTGGATGCCCAAGATCAGTTAAAAACCCTAATTGGACAATATTAAGAGTTTGGAAGACGAAAATGACCTAAATGTTCATCCAATGACACAAAACACCTATTGGATGCACAAGATTGGATAAAAAAACTCTAATTTGACAAGATTAGGATTTGGGAGGACGAAAAAGACCTAAATGTTCATCCAATGACACATAAACTCCTATTGGATGCACAAGATCGGTTAAAAACCTTAATTGGACAAGATTAAGAGTTTGGAAGACGAAAATGACCTAAATGTTCATCCAATGACACCAAAACACCTATTGGATGCACAAGATTGGTTGAAAACTCTAATTGGACAAGATTAAGACTTGGGAGGACGAAAATGACCTAAATGTTCATCCAATGACACAAAAATACCTATTGGATAGAAAAGATTGGTTAAAAACCTTAATTTGATAAGATTAAGACTTGGTAGGACGAAAATGACCTATATGTTCATCCATTGACACAAACACACCTAATGGATGCAAAAGATAGGTTAAAAACCCTAATTGGACAAGTGTAAGCCTAGGGAGGACGAAAATGACCTAAATGTTCATCCAACGACACACACGAACTTATTCGATGCACAAGATTGGTTAAAAAACCTAATTGGACAAGAATAAGCCTAGGGAGGACGAAAATAGCCTAAATGTTCATCCAAAGACACAAACACACCTATTAGATGCACAAGATTGTTAAAAACCCTAATTGGATAAGATTAAGTCTAGGGAGGACGAAAATGACCTAAATGTTCATCCAATGACAAAAACGAACTTATTCCATGCACATGATTGGTTAAAAACCGTTATTCGACAAGAATAAGCCTATGGAGGCTGATAATGACCTAAATGTTCATTCAATGACACGAACACGCCTATTGGAAGCACAAGATTGGTTAAAAACCCTAATTGGACAAGAATAAGCATAGGGAGGACGAAAATGACCTAAATGTTCATCCAATGACACAAAACACCTATTGGATGCACAAGATTGGTTAAAACCCTATTTGGACAAGAATAAGACTTAGGAGGACGAATATGAGGTAAATGTTCATCCAATGAAACAAACGAACTTATTCGATGCACGAGATTGGTTAAAACCCCAAATTGGACAAGAATAAGCCTAGGGAGGACGACAATGACCTAAATGTTCATCCAATGACACAAACACACCTATTGGATGCACATGATTAGTTAAAAACCTTAATTGGACAAGAATAAGCCTAGGGAGGACGAAATTGACCTAATTGTTCATCCAAAGATACAAACACACCTATTAGATGCACATGATTGTTAAAAACCCTAATTGGATAAGGTTAAGCCTAGGGAGGACGAAAATGACCTAAATGTTCATCCAATGACAAAAACGAACTTATTCCATGCACAAGATTGGTTAAAAACCGTAATTCGACAAGAATAAGCCTATGGAGGACGAAAATGACCTAAATGTTCATTCAATGACACGAACACACCTATTGGAAGCACAAGATTGGTTAAAAACCCTAATTGGACAAGAATAAGCCTAAGAAGGACGAAAATGACCTAAATGTTCATCCAATAACACAAAAAAACCTATTGGATGCACAAGATTGGTTAAAAACTCTAATTGGACAAGATTAAGACTTGGGAGGACGAAAATGACCTAATTGTTCATCCAATGACACAAAAATACCTACTGGATAAAAAAGATTGGTTAAAACCCTTAATTTGACAAGATTAAGACTTGGGTGGACGAAAATGACCTAAATGTTCATCCATTGACACAAACACACCTAATGGATGCACAGGATAGGTTAAAAACCCTAATTGGACAAGATTAAGCCTAGGGAAGACGACAATGACCTAAATGTTCATCCAACGACACAAACGAACTTATTCGATGCACAAGATTGGTTAAAAACCCTAATTGGACAAGAGTAAGCCTAGGGAGGACGAAAATGACCAAAATGTTCATTCAATGACACAAACACGCCTATTGGAAGCACAAGATTGGTTAAAAACCCTAATTGGACAAGAATAACCCTAGGGAGGACGAAAATGACCTAAATGTTCATCCAAAGACACAAACACGCCTATTGGAAGCACAAGATTGGTTAAAAAACTCTAATTGGACAAGATTATGACTTGGGAGGACGAAAATGACCTAAATGTTCATCCAATGACACAAAAACACCTATTGGATGCACAACATCGGTTAATAACCCTAATTGGACAAGATTAGGAGTTTGGAAAACGAAAATCACCTAAATGTTCATCCAATGACTCAAAAACACCTATTGGATGCACAAGAAATTGTTAAAAACTCTAATTGGACAAGATTAAGAAATGGGAGGATGAAAATGACCTAAATGTTCATCCAATGACACAAAAACACCTATTGGATGCAAAAGATTGGTTAAAAACCCTAATTTGAAAACATTAAGACTTGCGAGGACGAAAATGACCTAAATGTTCATCCATTGACACAAACACACCTAATGGATGCACAAGATTGGTTTAAAACCCTAATTGGACAAGATTTAGCCAAGGGAGGACGACAATGACCTAAATGTTAATCCAACGACACAAACGAACTTATTCGTTGCACAAGATTGGTTAAAAACCCTAATTGGACAACAATAAGCCTAGGGAGGACGAAAGTAACCTAAATGTTCATCTAATGATAGAAACACACCTATTGGAAGCACAAGATTGGTTAAAAACCCTAATTGGAAAAGAATAAGCCTAGGGAGGACAGAAAATGACGTAAATGTTCATCCAATCACACAAACACACTTATTGGATGCACGAGATTGGTTAAAACCCTATTTGGACAAGAATAAGACTTAGAAGGACGAATATGAGCTAAATGTTCATCCAATGAAACAAACGAACTTATTCGATGCACAAGATTGGTTAAAAACCCAAATTGGACAAGAATAAGCCTAGGGAGGACGACAATGACCTAAATGTTCATCCAATGACACAAACACACCTATTGGATGCACATGATTAGTTAAAAGCCTTAATTGGACAAGAATAAGCCTAGGGAGGACGAAAATGACCTAAATGTTCATCCAATGACACAAACACACCTATTGGATGCACAAGATTGAATAAAAACCCTAATTAGACAAGAATAAGGCTAGGGAGGAAGAAAATGACCTAAATGTTCATCCAATGAAAGAAACACACCTATTGGATGCACAAGATTGTTAAAAACCCTAATTGGATAAGATTAAGCCTAAGGAGGATGAAAATGACCTATATGTTCATCCATTGACACAAACACACCTAATGGATGCACAAGATTGGTTAAAAACCCTAATTGGACAAGATTAAGCCATGGGAGGACGAAAATGACCTAAATGTTCATCCAACGACACAAACGAACTTATTCGATGCACAAGATTGGTTAAAAACCCTAATTGGACAAGAATAAGCCTACGGAGGACGAAATTGACCTAATTGTTCATCCATTGACAAAGAAACACCTATTGGATGCACAAGAATGGTTAAAAACCCTAGTTAGACAACATTAAGGCTTGGGAGAACGAAAATGACCTAAATGTTCATCCAATGACAAAAACGAACTTATTCCATGCACAAGATTCGTTAAAAACCGTACTTCGACAAGAATAAGCCTTTGGAGGTTGAAAATGACCTTAATGTTCATTCAATGACACGAACACGCCTATTGGAAGCACAAGATTCGTTTAAAACCTTAATTGGACAAGATTAAGCCTAGGGAGGACGACAATGACCTAAATGTTCATCCAACGACACAAACGAACTTATTTGATGCACAAGATTGGTTAAAAACCCTAATTGGACAAGAATAAGCCTAGGGAGGACGAAAGTGACCTAAATGTTCATCTAATGATAGAATCACACCTAATTGAAGCACAAGATTGGTTAAAAACCCTAATTGGAAAAGAATAAGCCTAGGGAGGACGAAAATGACGTAAATGTTCATCCAATGACACAAACACACCTATTGGATGCACGAGATTGGTTAACAACCCTATTTGGACAAGATTAAGACTTACGAGGACGAATATGAGCTAAATGTTCATCCAATGAGACAAACGAACTTATTCGATGCACAAGATTGGTTAAAAACCCAAATTGGACAAGAATAAGCGTAGGGAGGATGACAATGACCTAAATGTTCATCCAATGACACAAACACACCTATTGGATGCACATGATTAGTTAAAAACCTTAATTGGACAAGAATAAGCCTAGGGAGGACGAAAATGACCTAAATGTTCATCCAATGACACAAACACACCTATTGGATGCACAAGATTGGATAAAAACCCTAATTAGACAAGAATAAGGGTAGGGAGGAAAAAAATGACCTAAATGTTCATCCAATGACACAAACACAACAATTGGATGCACGAGATTGTTAAAAACCCTAATTGGATAAGATTAAGCCTAGGGAGGACGAAAATGACCTAAATGTTCATCCAATGACAAAAACGAACTTATTCCATGCACAAGATTGGTTAAAAACCGTAATTCGACAAGAATAAGCCTATGGAGGACGAAAATGACCTAAATGTTCATTCAATGACACGAACACGCCTATTGGAAGCACAAGATTGGTTAAAAACCCTAATTGGACAAGAATAAGCCTAGGGAGGACGAAAATGACCTAAATGTTCATCCAATGACACAAAACACCTATTGGATGCACAAGATTGGAGAAAAAACTCTAATTTGACAAGATTAAGACTTGGGAGGACGAAAATGACCTAAATGTTTATCCAATGACACAAAACACCTATTGGATGCACAAGATCGGTTAAAATCCCTAATTGGACAAGATTAAGAGTTTGGAAGACGAAAATGACCTAAATGTTCATCCAATGACACAAAAATACCTATTAGATGCACAAGATTGTTAAAAACCGTAATTGGATAAGATTAAGCCTAGGGAGGACGAAAATGACCTAAATGTTCATCCAATGACAAAAACGAACTTATTCCATGCACAAGATTGGTTAAAAACCGTAATTCGACAAGAATAAGCCTATGGAGGACGAAAATGACCTAAACGTTCATTCAATGACACGAACACACCTATTGGAAGCACAAGATTGGTTAAAAACCCTAATTGGACAAGAATAAGCCTAAGAAGGACGAAAATGACCTAAATGTTCATCCAATGACACCAAACACCTATTGAATGCACAAGCTTGGTTAAAAAACTCTAATTGGACAAGATTATGACTTGGGAGGACGAAAATGACCTAAATGTTCATCCAATGACACAAAAACACCTATTGGATGCACAACATCGGTTAAAAACCCTAATTGGACAAGATTAAGAGTTTGGAAAACGAAAATGACCTAAATGTTCATCCAATGACACAAAAAAACCTATTGGATGCACAAGATTGGTTAAAAACTCTAATTGGACAAGATTAAGACTTGGGAGGACGAAAATGACCTAATTGTTCATCCAATGACACAAAAATACCTGTTGGATAAAAAAGATTGGTTAAAACCCCTAATTTGACAAGATTAAGACTTGGGAGGACGAAAATGACCTAAATGTTCATCCATTGACACAAACACACCTAATGGATGCACAAGATAGGTTAAAAACACTAATTGGACAAGATTAAGCCTAGGGAGGACGACAATGACCTAAATGTTCATCCAACGACACAAGCACGCCTATTGGAAGCACAAGATTGGTTAAAAAACTCTAATTGGACAAGATTATGACTTGGGAGGACGAAAATGACCTAAATGTTCATTCAATGACACAAAAACACCTATTGGATGCACAACATCGGTTAAAAACCCTAATTGGACAAGATTAAGAGTTTGGAAAACGAAAATGACCTAAATGTTCATCCAATGACTCAAAAACACCTATTGTATGCACAAGAAATTGTTAAAAACTCTAATTGGACAAGATTAAGACTTGGGAGGATGAAAATGACCTAAATGTTCATCCAATGACACAAAAACACCTATTGGATGCATAAGATTGGTTAAAAACCCTAATTTGAAAACATTAAGACTTGCGAGGACGAAAATGACCTAAATGTTCATCCATTGACACAAACACACCTAATGGATGCACAAGATTGGTTTAAAACCCTAATTGGACAAGATTTAGCCAAGGGAGGACGACAATGACCTAAATGTTCATCTAACGTCACAAACGAACTTATTCGTTGCACAAGATTGGTTAAAAACCCTAATTGGACAACAATAAGCCTAGGGAGGACGAAAGTGACCTAAATGTTCATCTAATGATAGAAACACACCTATTGGAAGGACAAGATTGGTTAAAAACCCTAATTGGAAAAGAATAAGCTTAGGGAGGACAGAAAATGACGTAAATGTTCATCCAATCACACAAACACACTTATTGGATGCACGAGATTGGTTAAAACCCTATTTGGACAAGAATAAGACTTAGAAGGACGAATATGAGCTAAAGGTTCATCCAATGAAACAAACGAACTTATTCGATGCACAAGATTGGTTAAAAACCCAAATTGGACAAGAATAAGCCTAGGGAGGACGACAATGACCTAAATGTTCATCCAATGACACAAACACACCTATTGGATGCACATGATTAGTTAAAAGCCTTAATTGGACAAGAATAAGCCTAGGGAGGACGAAAATGACCTAAATGTTCATCCAATGACACAAACACACCTATTGGATGCACAAGATTGAATAAAAACCCTAATTAGACAAGAATAAGGCTAGGGAGGAAGAAAATGACCTAAATGTTCATCCAATGAAAGAAACACACCTATTGGATGCACAAGATTGTTAAAAACCCTAATTGGATAAGATTAAGCCTAAGGAGGATGAAAATGACCTATATGTTCATCCATTGACACAAACACACCTAATGGATGCACAAGATTGGTTAAAAACCCTAATTGGACAAGATTAAGCCATGGGAGGACGAAAATGACCTAAATGTTCATCCAACGACACAAACGAACTTATTCGATGCACAAGATTGGTTAAAAACCCTAATTGGACAAGAATAAGCCTACGGAGGACGAAATTGACCTAATTGTTCATCCATTGACAAACAAAACACCTATTGGATACACAAGAATGGTTAAAAACCCTAGTTAGACAACATTAAGGCTTGGGAGAACGAAAATGACCTAAATGTTCATCCAATGACAAAAACGAACTTATTCCATGCACAAGATTCGTTAAAAACCGTACTTCGACAAGAATAAGCCTTTGGAGGTTGAAAATGACCTTAATGTTCATTCAATGACACGAACACGCCTATTGGAAGCACAAGATTCGTTTAAAACCCTAATTGGACAAGATTAAGCCTAGGGAGGACGACAATGACCTAAATGTTCATCCAACGACACAAACGAACTTATTTGATGCACAAGATTGGTTAAAAACCCTAATTGGAAAAGAATAAGCCTAGGGAGGACGAAAGTGACCTAAATGTTCATCTAATGATAGAATCACACCTATTGGAAGCACAAGATTGGTTAAAAACCCTAATTGGAAAAGAATAAGCCTAGGGAGGACGAAAATGACGTAAATGTTCATCCAATGACACAAACACACCTATTGGATGCACGAGATTGGTTAACAACCCTATTTGCACAAGATTAAGACTTACGAGGACGAATATGAGCTAAATGTTCATCCAATGAGACAAACGAACTTATTCGATGCACAAGATTGGTTAAAAACCCAAATTGGACAAGAATAAGCGTAGGGAGGATGACAATGACCTAAATGTTCATCCAATGACACAAACACACCTATTGGATGCACATGATTAGTTAAAAACCTTAATTGGACAAGAATAAGCCTAGGGAGGACGAAAATGACCTAAATGTTCATCCAATGACACAAACACACCTATTGGATGCACAAGATTGGATAAAAACCCTAATTAGACAAGAATAAGGCTAGGGAGGAAGAAAATGACCTAAATGTTCATCCAATGACACAAACACACCTATTGGATGCACGAGATTGTTAAAAACCCTTATTGGATAAGATTAAGCCTAGGGAGGACGAAAATGACCTATATGTTCATCCATTGACACAAACACACCTAATGGATGCACAAGATAGGTTAAAAACCCTAATTCGACAAGATTAAGCCTAGGGGGGACGAAAATGACCTAAATGTTCATCCAACGACACAAACAATCTTATTCGATGCACAAGATTGGTTAAAAACCCTAATTGGACAAGAATAAGCCTACGGAGGACGAAAATGACCTAATTGTTCATCCATTGACAAAGAAACACCTATTGGATGCACAAGAATGGTTAAAAACCCTAGTTAGACAACATTAAGGCTTGGGAGAACGAAAATGACCTAAATGTTCATCCAATGACAAAAACGAACTTATTCCATGCACAAGATTCGTTAAAAACCGTACTTCGACAAGAATAAGCCTATGGAGGTTGAAAATGACCTTAATGTTCATTCAATGACACGAACACGCCTATTGGAAGCACAAGATTCGTTTAAAACCCTAATTGGACAAGATTAAGCCTAGGGAGGACGACAATGACCTAAATGTTCGTCCAACGACACAAACGAACTTATTTGATGCACAAGATTGGTTAAAAACCCTAATTGGACAAGAATAAGCCTAGGGAGGACGAAAGTGACCTAAATGTTCATCTAATGATAGAAACACACCTATTGGAAGCACAAGATTGGTTAAAAACCCTAATTGGAAAAGAATAAGCCTAGGGAGGACGAAAATGACGTAAATGTTCATCCAATGACACAAACACACCTATTGGATGCACGAGATTGGTTAAAAACCCTATTTGGACAAGATTAAGACTTAGGAGGACGAATATGAGCTAAATGTTCATCCAATGAGACAAACGAACTTATTCGATGCACAAGATTGGTTAAAAACCCAAATTGGACAAGAATAAGCGTAGGGAGGACGACAATGACCTAAATGTTCATCCAATGACACAAACACACCTATTGGATGCACATCAGTAGTTAAAAACCTTAATTGGACAAGAATAAGCCTAGGGAGGACGAAAATGACCTAAATGTTCATCCAATGACACAAACACACCTATTGGATGCACAAGATTGGATAAAAACCCTAATTAGACAAGAATAAGGGTAGGGAGGAAAAAAATGACCTAAATGTTCATCCAATGACACAAACACAACAATTGGATGCACGAGATTGTTAAAAACCCTAATTGGATAAGATTAAGCCTAGGGAGGACGAAAATGACCTAAATGTTCATCCAATGACAAAAACGAACTTATTCCATGCACAAGATTGGTTAAAAACCGTAATTCGACAAGAATAAGCCTATGGAGGACGAAAATGACCTAAATGTTCATTCAATGACACGAACACGCCTATTGGAAGCACAAGATTGGTTAAAAACCCTAATTGGACAAGAATAAGCCTAGGGAGGACGAAAATGACCTAAATGTTCATCCAATGACACAAACACACCTATTGGATGCACAAGATTGGATAAAAACCCTAATTAGACAAGAATAAGGGTAGGGAGGAAAAAAATGACCTAAATGTTCATCCAATGACACAAACACAACAATTGGATGCACAAGATTGTTAAAAACCCTAAAACCCTAATTGGATAAGATTAAGCCTAGGGAGGACGAAAATGACCTAAATGTTCATCCAATGACAAAAACGAACTTATTCCATGCACAAGATTGGTTAAAAACCGTAATTCGACAAGAATAAGCCTATGGAGGACGAAAATGACCTAAATGTTCATTCAATGACACGAACACGCCTATTGGAAGCACAAGATTGGTTAAAA
>JBBPBS010000464.1:911768-955637 GCA_037974835.1 Cicer judaicum
AGGACGAAAATGACCTAAATGTTCATCCAATGACACAAAAATACCTATTGGATAGAAAAGATTGGTTAAAAACCTTAATTTGACAAGATTAAGACTTGGGAGGACGAAAATGACCTATATGTTCATCCATTGACACAAACACACCAAATCGATGCAAAAGATAGGTTAAAAACCCTAATTGGACAAGAGTTAGCCTAGGGAGGACGAAAATGACCTAAATGTTCATCCAACGACACACACGAACTTATTCGATGCACAAGATTTGTTAAAAAACCTAATTGGACAAGAATAAGCCTAGGGAGGACGAAAATGACCTAAATGTTCATCCAAAGACACAAACACACCTATTAGATGCACAAGATTGTTAAAAACCCTAATTGGATAAGATTAAGTCTAGGGAGGACGAAAATGACCTAAATGTTCATCCAATGACAAAAACGAACTTATTCCATGCACATGATTGGTTAAAAACCGTTATTCCACAAGAATAAGCCTATGGAGGCTGAAAATAACCTAAATGTTCATTCAATGACACGAACACGCCTATTGGAAGCACAATATTGGTTTAAAACCCTAATTGGACAAGATTAAGCCTAGGGAGGACGACAATGACCTAAATGTTCATCCAACGACACAAACAAACTTATTTGATGCACAAGATTGGTTAAAACCCCTAATTGGACAAGAATAAACCTAGGGAGGACGAAAGTGACCAAAATGTTCATCTAACGATAGAAACACACCTATTGGAAGCACAAGATTGGTTAAAAACACTAATTGGAAAAGAATAAGCCTAGGGAGGACGAAAATGACCTAAATGTTCATCCAATGACACAAACACACCTATTGGATGCACAAGATCGGTTTAAAACCCTAATTGGACAAGATTAAGCGTTTGGAAAACGAAAATGACCTAAATGTTCATCCAATGACACAAAAACACCTATTGGATGCAAAAGATTGGTTAAAAACCCTAATTTGACAAGATTAAGACTTGGGAGGACGAAAATGACCTAAATGTTTATCCATTGACACAAACACACCTAATGGAAGCACAAGATTCGTTTAAAACCCTAATTGGACAAGATTAAGCCAAGGGAGGACGACAATGACCTAAATGTTCATCCAACGACACAAACGAACTTATTCGTTGCACAAGATTGGTTAAAAACCCTAATTGGACAAGAATAAGCCTAGGGAGGACCAAAGTGACCTAAATGTTCATCTAATGATTGAAACACACCTATTGGAAGCACAAGATTGGTTAAAAACCCTAATTGGAAAAGAATAAGCCTAGGGAGGACACAAAATGACGTAAATGTTCATCCAATGACACAAACACACCTATTGGATGCACGAGATTGGTTAAAACCCTATTTGGACAAGAATAAGACTTAGGAGGACGAATATGAGGTAAATGTTCACCCAATGAAACAAACGAACTTATTCGATGCACAAGATTGGTTAAAAACCCAAATTGGACAAGAATAAGCCTACGGAGGACGACAATGACCTAAATGTTCATCCAATGACACAAACACACCTATTGGATGCACATGATTAGTTAAAAACCTTAATTGGACAAGAATAAGCCTAGGGAGGACGAAAATGACCTAAATGTTCATCCAATGACACAAACACACCTATTGGATGCACAAGATTGGATAAAAACCCTAATTAGACAAGAATAAGGGTAGGGAGGAAAAAAATGACCTAAATGTTCATCCAATGACACAAACACAACAATTGGATGCACGAGATTGTTACAAACCCTAATTGGATAAGATTAAGCCTAGGGAGGAGGAAAATGACCTAAATGTTCATCCAAAGACAAAAACAAACTTATTCCATGCACAAGATTGGTTAAAAACCGTAATTCGACAAGAATAAGCCTATGGAGGACGAAAATGACCTAAATGTTCATTCAATGACACGAACACGCCTATTGGAAGCACAAGATTGGTTAAAAACCCTAATTGGACAAGAATAAGCCTAGGGAGGACGAAAATGACCTAAATGTTCATCCAATGACACAAAACACCTATTGGATGCACAAGATCGGTTAAAATCCCTAATTGGACAAGATTAAGAGTTTGGAAGACGAAAATGACCTAAAGGTTCATCCAATGACACAAAAATACCTATTAGATGCACAAGATTGGTTAAAATCTCTAATTGGACAAGATTAAGACTTGGGAGGACGAAAATGACCTAAATGTCCATCCAATGATACATAAACTCATATTGGATGCACAAGATCGGTTAAAAACCTTAATTGGACTAGATTAAGAGTTTGCAAGACGAAAATGACCTAAATGTTCATCCAATGACACAAAAACACCTATTGGATGCACTAGATTGGTTGAAAACTCTAATTGGACAAGATTAAGACTTGGGAGGACGAAAATGACCTAAATGTTCATCCAATGACACAAATATACCTATTGGATAGAAAAGATTGGTTAAAAACCTTAATTTGACAAGATTAAGACTTGGGAGGACGAAAATGACCTATATGTTCATCCATTGACACAAACAGACCTAATGGATGCAAAAGATAGGTTAAAAACCCTAATTGGACAACAGTAAGCCTAGGGAGGACGAAAATGACCTAAATGTTCATCCAACGACACACACGAATTTATTCGATGCACAAGATTGGTTAAAAAACCTAATTGGACAAGAATAAGCCTAGGGAGGACGAAAATGACCTAAATGTTCATCCAAAGACACAAACACACCTATTAGATGCACAAGATCGGTTTAAAATCCTAATTGGACAAGATTAAGAGTTTGGAAAACGAAAATGACCTAAATGTTCATCCAATGACACAAAAACACCTATTGGATGCAAAAGATTGGTTAAAAACCCTAATTTGACAAGATTAAGACTTGGGAGGACGAAAATGACCTAAATGTTTATCCATTGACACAAACACACCTAATGGAAGCACAAGATTGGTTTAAAACCCTAATTGGACAAGATTAAGCCAAGGTAGGACGACAATGACCTAAATGTTCATCCAACGACACAAACGAACTTATTCGTTGCACAAGATTGGTTAAAAACCCTAATTGGACAAGAATAAGCCTAGGGAGGACGAAAGTGACCTAAATGTTCATCTAATGATTGAAACACACCTATTAGAAGCACAAGATTGGTTAAAAACCCTAATTGGAAAAGAATAAGCCTAGGGAGGACAGAAAATGACGTAAATGTTCATCCAATGACACATACACACCTATTGGATGCACGAGATTGGTTAACACCCTATTTGGGCAAGAATAAGACTTAGGAGGACGAATATGAGGTAAATGTTCATCCAATGAAACAAACGAACTTATTCGATGCACAAGATTGGTTAAAAACCCAAATTGGACAAGAATAAGCCTAGGGAGGACGACAATGACCTAAATGTTCATCCAATGACACAAACACCTATTGGATGCACAAGATTGGATAAAAAAACTCTAATTTGACAAGATTAGGACTTGGGAGGACGAAAATGACCTAAATGTTCATCCAATGACACATAAACTCCTATTGGATGCACAAGATCGGTTAAAAACCTTAATTGGACTAGATTAAGAGTTTGGAAGACGAAAATGACCTAAATGTTCATCCAATGACACAAAAACACCTATTGGATGCACAAGATTGGTTGAAAATTCTAATTGGACAAGATTAAGACTTGGGAGGACGAAAATGACCTAAATGTTCATCCAATGACACAAAAATACCTATTGGATAGAAAAGATTGGTTAAAAACCTTAATTTGACAAGATTAAGACTTGGGAGGACGAAAATGACCTATATGTTCATCCATTGACACAAACACACCTAATGGATGCAAAAGATAGGTTAAAAACCCTAATTGGACAAGAGTAAGCCTAGGGAGGACGAAAATGACCTAAATGTTCATCCAACGACACACACGAACTTATTCGATGCACAAGATTGGTTAAAAAACCTAATTGGACAAGAATAAGCCTAGGGAGGACGAAAATGACCTAAATGTTCATCCAAAGACACAAACACACCTATTAGATGCACAAGATTGTTAAAAACCCTTATTGGATAAGATTAAGTCTAGGGAGGACGAGAATGACCTAAATGTTCATCCAATGACAAAAACGAACTTATTCCATGCACATGATTGGTTAAAAACCGTTATTCGACAAGAATAAGCCTATGGAGGCTGAAAATGACCTAAATGTTCATTCAATGACACGAACACGCCTATTGGAAGCACAATATTGGTTTAAAACCCTAATTGGAGAAGATTAAGCCAAGGGAGGACGACAATGACCTAAATGTTCATCCAACGACACAAACGAACTTATTCGTTGCACAAGATTGGTTAAAAACCCTAATTGGACTAGAATAAGCCTAGGGAGGACGAAAGTGACCTAAATGTTCATCTAATGATTGAAACACACCTATTGGAAGCACAAGATTGGTTAAAAACCCTAATTGGAAAAGAATAAGCCTAGGGAGGACAGAAAATGACGTAAATGTTCATCCAATGACACATACACACCTATTGGATGCACGAGATTGGTTAAAACCCAATTTGGACAAGAATAAGACTTAGGAGGACGAATATGAGGTAAATGTTCATCCAATGAAACAAACAAACTTATTCGATTCACAAGATTGGTTAAAAACCCAAATTGGACACGAATAAGCCTAGGGAGGACGACAATGACCTAAATGTTCATCCAATGACACAAACACACCTATTGGATGCACATGATTAGTTAAAAACCTTAATTGGACAAGAATAAGCCTAGGGAGGACGAAAATGACCTAAATGTTCATCCAATGACACAAACACACCTATTGGATGCACAAGATTGGATAAAAACCCTAATTAGACAAGAATAAGGGTAGGGAGGAAAAAAATGACCTAAATGTTCATCCAATGACACAAACACAACAATTGGATGCACGAGATTGTTACAAACCCTAATTGGATAAGATTAAGCCTAGGGAGGACGAAAATAACCTAAATGTTCATCCAATGACAAAAACAAACTTATTCCATGCACAAGATTCGTTAAAAACCGTAATTCGACAAGAATAAGCCTATGGAGGACGAAAATGACCTAAATGTTCATTCAATGACACGAACACGCCTATTGGAAGCACAAGATTGGTTAAAAACCCTAATTGGACAAGAATAAGCCTAGGGAGGACGAAAATGACCTAAATGTTCATCCAATGACACAAAACACCTATTGGATGCACAAGATTGGATAAAAAAACTCTAATTTGACAAGATTAGGACTTGGGAGGACGAAAATGACCTAAATGTTCATCCAATGACACATAAACTCCTATTGGATGCACAAGATCGGTTAAAAACCTTAATTGGACTAGATTAAGAGTTTGGAAGACGAAAATGACCTAAATGTTCATCCAATGACACAAAAACACCTATTGGATGCACAAGATTGGTTGAAAACTCTAATTGGACAAGATTAAGACTTGGGAGGACAAAAATGACCTAAATGTTCATCCAATGACACAAAAACACCTATTGGATAGAAAAGATTGGTTAAAAACCTTAATTTGACAAGATTAAGACTTGGGAGGACGAAAATGACCTATATGTTCATCCATTGACACAAACACACCTAATGGATGCAAAAAGATAGGTTAAAAACCCTAATTGGACAAGAGTAAGCCTAGGGAGGACGAAAATGACCTAAATGTTCATCCAACGACACACACGAACTTATTCGATGCACAAGATTGGTTAAAAAACCTAATTGGACAAGAATAAGCCTAGGGAGGACGAAAATGACCTAAATGTTCATCCAAAGACACAAACACACCTATTAGATGCACAAGATTGTTAAAAACCCTAATTGGATAAGATTAAGTCTAGGGAGGACGAAAATGACCTAAATGTTCATCCAATGACAAAAACGAACTTATTCCATGCACATGATTGGTTAAAAACCGTTATTCGACAAGAATAAGCCTATGGAGGCTGAAAATGACCTAAATGTTCATTCAATGACACGAACACGCCTATTGGAAGCACAATATTGGTTTAAAACCCTAATTGGACAAGATTAAGCCTAGGGAGGACGACAATGACCTAAATGTTCATCCAACGACACAAACGAACTTATTTGATGCACAAGATTGGTTAAAAGCCCTAATTGGACAAGAATAAACCTAGGGAGGACGAAAGTGACCAAAATGTTCATCTAACGATAGAAACACACCTATTGGAAGCACAAGATTGGTTAAAAACACTAATTGGAAAAGAATAAGCCTAGGGAGGACGAAAATGACGTAAATATTCATCCAATGACACAAACACACCTATTGGATGCACAAGATCGGTTTAAAACCCTAATTGGACAAGATTAAGAGTTTGGAAAACGAAAATGACCTAAATGTTCATCCAATGACACAAAAACACCTATTGGATGCAAAAGATTGGTTAAAAACCCTAATTTGACAAGATTAAGACTTGGGAGGACGAAAATGACGTAAATGTTTATCCATTGACACAAACACACCTAATGGAAGCACAAGATTGGTTTAAAACCCTAATTGGACAAGATTAAGCCAAGGGAGGACGACAATGACCTAAATGTTCATCCAACGACACAAACGAACTTATTCGTTGCACAAGATTGGTTAAAAACCCTAATTGGACAAGAATAAGCCTAGGGAGGAGTATTTGAATACAAACATTCTGTTTTGCTACTGACTTGTTGTGTAGTCGAATCTAGAAGGCAATTTTTGAATACATGCATGCTGTTTTTGCTGCTGAATCCCGAAACAGCCTTGTATTCGAATATGGAGATGTTGTATTTGAATACATTAGTGCTGTTTTGTTTAAAACTTCATTTTTCAACCTTGTTTATGAATGTTTGGCATATGGAAACCCTTTTAAGGTGCATCCTATGTTGAAAGGTTATTTTGTGCATTTAAAAACTTAAATGTTATGTGTTAATTGTTAATTTCGGTTGGTGACTGTAAGACCCATAATTTTAAAGTGTACTTTATGTATATTAGTGTATTGTTGGTATTGAACTCGGAGGCTTTTTAGCCAAAGTTATTAATATTTTGGAGTTTATATGACCAAGAAGATATTTTGATGCCCGATTAGAATTTATCGTCGATAAATAAATTAAATTAACTGGTGAAAATTCCATCTGTCAATTGAGTTACGACGAGACAAGATATTTTTAACAAAAGTGGTTTGGGAAGTTATGGGCGAAATGGTAATTTTAATAAATATCTAGATATTTTGAGATATTTGTTAATTATATTAATATATATGTTTGTGTGGAGGGAAAAGAGGAGAAAATAGAAAGGAAAGAAGGAAAAAGAAAGAAAAGAAAAGGAGAGGAAAGAAAAAGAAAAGAAAAAAAAAAACAGAGAAACTTCTTCTTCTTCCTTGCGTAACTCCCCCTTCCTCCATTGTTATGTAGTTTTCATTTTCTTTGCTTCCTTTTGTTCAAGAATAGAAACCCAAGTCTTAGTGGGTACGAAAGCAAAGATAACTCAACTCCACTCTTCTTCTTTGATTCGAAAACGAAGAAAAACGGTATTAGGGATTCAAACACAAACCTTCCCGTTTCATCTAGATCTAAGCTTCATTTCACGAAGGGAAAGTTGCTCACCTCCGTGCTACGGTGCTAGTGGACCAACTTTGGAAGCGGCGTAGCGAGCGGAAAATTTACCGGATTTACTCACGGTGCCGTAATCGCACGTTAAAGCTAACGTGAAGGTAAGGGCTCCTTCCAAACTTTTAGTTTGCATTTAGGGACTTATCTGTGGTTGTGTGGAAAAGAATTTGATGAGGGTTGGTGTATCGAATCGGGGGAAAATGAATTTAACTCATTTATTTATGATTTTGAGTAAATGAAATGTGATGTATTTGAGTGTTATGATTGCGTTGATTCGTGTTTATCGTACTTGGAGTGTTCATACTTGATGTTTGTTGATTGATGTGATTTGGTGTGAAACGTGGATTGAATTGGATATTATGTTTGAGTTCGTTTGGTATGGAATTTGAAAACCATTAGAGTTAAACGAGTATTAAGAATGGGGAATCTCTTAATGTCTCGTTTACTTAATGCGAGTTTGTAAAAATCGTTTTGAGTTAAAAGAGTATTAAGAATGGGGAATCTCTTAATATCTCTGTTTACTAATGTTTTGGAAAATCGTTTAAGTCAAATGAGAATTAAGAATGGGGAATCTCTTAATTTCTTGTTTACTTAATGTTCGTTTTGAAAATCATTTAAGTTAACTGGGCGTTAAGAATGGAGAATCTCTTAATGTCTTGGTTACTTAATGTTTGGTTTGAAAATCGTTTAAGTTAACTAGGCGTTAAGAATGGGGAATCTCTTCATGTCTTGGTTACTTAATGTTTGTTTTTGAAAATCGTTTAAGTTAACTGGGCGTTAAGAATGAGGAATCTCTTAATGTTTTGGTTACTTAATGTTGTTTTGAAAACCGTTTAAGTTAAAAAGAATATTAAGAATGGGGAATCTCTTAATATGTATGTTTGCTTAATGTTTGGCGTGAAAATCGTTTAAGTTAAATGAGTATTGAAAATGGGGAATCTTTTAATATCTGCATTTACTTAACGATTGTTGTGGATGGAGTCAGTATATGCTCATGCATTTTCATGCTTTGTGTAAATCGTGCAGACCCGTGATAGGTGGCACCCTGATAAATAGTACTTTGGCCTGTGATAGGCGGTACATTTAGGATTTACGTTTTTGTAAATTGTGCAGACCCGTGATAGGTGGAACCTTGGTAAATTGTACTTTGGCCCGTGATAGGCGGTACATTTACGATTTACGGTTTTTTGTAAATTGTGCAGACCCGTGATAGGTGGCACCTTGGTAAATAGTACTTTGGCCTGTGAGAGGCGGTACATTTACAATTTACGTTATTTTAGTAAACCGTGCAGACCCGTGATAGGTGGCACCTTGGTAAACGGTACGAGCCCGTGATAGGCAGTACGTTTATGGTTTACACTTTTTAGTAAATCGTGCAGACCCGTGATAGGTGGCACCTCGGTAATTGGTTCTTCGGCCCGCGATAGGCGGTACAATTATGATTTACGGCCCTTCGAGGAGGGTTTTGGTTTGGAATTCCGAGTCCATGCATTTTGGCATATATGCATTGCATTAGGGTGCTTGGCACACGAGTCGTGTTTGAATCAAGTTATGATTGAGTGTTATGTATTGATAATGTGTGTAAGTGTGATTGATTGTAAAACTATTTCGAAACCCAAGTTGTTGTAGTAATTGTGTTGAAATTGCTAAGTGTTAAGATTTGGAGTTGTGTATGAATGTGAATGAGTTTGATTATGTAATTTTGGAAGTATTGACAGGGAAATCGATTTACCCAATCGATTTGGTAACGAGTTTTCTTAGAAACAGTGGGAAATCGATTTGCTCAATCGATTGGATCTAACACAGGGGCTCTGTCTTTCAGGAAATCGATTTACCCAATCGATTGGATCCAATACTGGGGCTTTGTCTTTCAGGAAATCGATTTTCCCAATCGATTGGAACCAATACAGGGGCTCTGTCATACACGAAATCGATTTGGCAATATAGGGGCTCAGACATTCATCAATCGATTTCCCCAATCGATTGATGTAAGTTCAAAGTTCAGTTTTCACTAAAAAAATTCAGGAAATCGATTAGCCCAATCGATTGGCCCAGTATAAATTCTTATTTTGAGTTAGATAATCGATTGCTCAATTGTTGTATCAATGTCTTGGTCAGTTATGTATTACTTGATGGATTGAGAACTTTATTTTGATTTCATTATCATTTGGTAAGCATTGTATGAACTTTTAGCATATGGAAAACCTTTTAAGATGCATGCTAAGTTGAAAGGGGTATTTTGTGCATTTGAAAACTTATATGTTATTTGTTAACTGTTAATTTCGGTTGGTGACCCTTTCCAACTTTTGTGGAAATCTGGGCTTTGCCCTTAGATGAGAGTCAGGGAGGTCCTACCGGTTCGTACCCTACGGATGGGAATCTTGATGGGAATGCTTGACTGGAGCTATGTTAGGAGGATTTCATGGGGCGCATGGAGATCACTCAGGGTGTATAGTTTGTGGTAGAATGATCAGATTAGGTTGACATAGAGGGAACAAATGTCTTCCTTTTGTATTTTGTTTATTTTAAACTGGAAGACTGTACCACTTTTTGATATGTAAATATTTTGGATTCATATTTCAAGAAACTTTTCCGCTACTTGTAAATTATAATGACTTAATTAGTTATTCAAAGGTGTTTACCTTATTTATTCATCTGTTTTATTTTAATATCTTTAAAAAAAAAAATACACCCTCGCTAAGAAAAATGGGGTGTTACAGTGACCCTTTACAACTATTGTGGAAATCTGGGCTTTGCCCTCAGATAAGAACCAGAACCATCCCACCGGTTAGTACCTTGTGGATGGGAATGTATAAGTTGGACACACCTGACTGGTGCTGTGTTAGGAGGATCTTGCAAGGCGCGTGAAGATTACTAAGGATGCATAGTTTTTGTAGAATGATCAGATTAGGTTGACGTATAGGGACTAGATGTCTTTCTTTTGGGATGAGTTTATTTTAATTTGGAAGATTGTACCTATACTAATATTGTCACCTTGACATTTTATTATGATGGGATCCATGTACCACTTTTTGATGTGTAAATACTTTGGATTTGTATTTCAAAAACTATTTCGCTGCTTGTAAATTCTGTTGACTTATTTGTCGTTGTGTACGACTTAAATATTTATCCAAAAGTATTTTCTTATTTATTTCTTTGTTATTATGAATTTGTTGTTTTAAAAAAAAAATACACCCGCGTTGTTAAAAATCAGGGTGTTACAAGCGCAAGGAAATGAAAAGCTATGAGATAATGCATAGCCAGTATAATGTGAAAACAGATAAATTGCTAATGCGAAAGTGGATTGATCACCGAGTTATGAGTGCAAATTATCGTGTTTAGATTTATTGTTGGTGCATAGATCAATGATTGCTTCGAGGTGGTTACTAATGTGTAGATCAAAAAGAATGAAAATGATCGTCATCAGGTCAGTTACAAATGCGTAGATCAAACTAAAATATAAATGATTGTCTCTCGATTGGTTACTTGTGCGTAGATCTACAAAAATGTAGATGATCTTCTTTGGATTGGTTACCGATGTGTAGATCGACGATAAGGTAAGTAATCGTCTTCAGATTGGTTACCGATGCATAGATCGACAAAAATGTAAATGATCGTATTCAGATTGGTTACTGATGAGTAGATCAACAAGATGGTAAATGATTGTCTTCTATTTGGTTATCAATTTGTAGATCGACAAAAATGTAAATGATCATCTTCAGATTGGTTACTGATGCGTAGATCGACAAGAAGGTAAATAAGCATCTTCAGTTTGGTTACCGATGTGTAGATCGATAAAAATATAAATGATCGTCTCCAGATTGGTTACTGGTGTGCAGATCGACAAAAATGTAGATGATCGTCTTTGAATGGGTTATCGACAAAAATGTAGATGATCGATAAACATGTAAATGATCGTCTCCCTTGTTTGGGGAGAAAAGTATTTTTTGTGTAAGAAATGAATTTCTTGACTTGATCACTTCCTTGAAAAATTTCAATATGTAAAACAAGATTTGAACTCAAACTCTAGCAAAATCAAGTTTGTCATGTTTATGTTTATCTTTATTTTCACTCAACTGTTGCAAATTAGTGTATCTTGATTATTGTTGTCTCAATAAATGTTTGAATAATGACCTTTTGGAAAAAATATGATCAACTATAGTTTTTTTTTTTTTTTTTTTATTACAGTCGTGGAATAATTTTACCTCCTTAGTCTTTTCTTTTGACTAGGACACCTTTGAAAAACTCAACTCTTTTTGGTCAAAGATGTTAATTGAAGATTTTCCAAAGAATTGTTAGATCATGTCAATGCATTTATATTCTCTTTCTTTGAAGCATTATTTAATTAAGCAAGCATGATAGCGAAAATAAGGTTGAAAGGGTTGATAGATGGAAATATTTGGGTGATAGATGGAAATACATAAGCTTTGAAAACTAAGGTAATTGCCTCAACCGCAGACGGAGTACATTGCTTTAATTTAGATCTTAACAAAAAGTTATCATAGTATAAAGAAAGTGGAGTTGCCTAACTATTCTCCACAAGCTAAGCAAGAAGAAAGATAAAAGTGCTCCATTATGGAAAGATAGTGATGGGATGTTGAGGTGAAATGAGTGATTAGAAAAACAACATCAAAATTAGTGTTGGAGGAATACAAAAATGAAAGATGGGGTAGGTGCCCTATTTATGTGGTATGTGGATAATGAAAATAATTCAGATCATATATGGAGAATCAAAGATAGTGAGTTTTCTTAAATTTGAAATTTAGAGATACTCAATCCTTGAATGAATGACAAAGAAAATGCCCTTATTTTGGAATATACAAAATATTGTGTATGTAATTAGGAAAAATGGTGAAAGGATTGCCCCGAGTTATACTTTTGGAAGGCACAATGTTTGAATGGAACAATGGTGGTGTTGCCCCAGCTTTAGAGTATCAAGTTGAAAGATTTATCTCATATTACGGGAGTTTTAATGAGTGTGGAGAGAATGGGTTAAATGAATGAGAAATTGTTTTGGTTGAATACCGAACGCCTCAATTTTAGTACATCATTTGAAAGATTGCCCTCATTGATAAGTATGAAAATTTTCATTTGTTTATGTACAAAGAATTTGATTTCGTTGATGATCTCCACAATCTTGTCAAAGTGTTCTCTTTCTTTGAAAGAAACCTGTACGTGCAAGTCCTTAAGGATTATTTTAGCATATTGTAAATGAGATATGTAATTTTATCCCAAAATAAACAAAAATTAGATAATGAACAATCAATCATTTATCAAAATGGACCTTTTAGAGATGTAATGTGGTGAATGACTAAGACGGTTTTGAAGGGGAAAAAAAATGATGTATCAGGCTCAAATAATTATTCCAAGGTCACTTAAGACAAATATTTTTTAGATCAACGACTTACCTCATGGGGTATCAATTGAAAATTTGTATTGCACTTACTCATATTTTTTTTTATTCTTTTTTCAATCTCCTTTATCTGTGGACTTTGATTGATATACTATTTTTTTTTTATCTCATGAGTAATGCAAAGGTGACGAGGTATCAAATAAACTCCTAGTATATAAATGATCTATGTCTTGAATATTTGAAAAGTGAAAGAAAAAAAAAGTTCCACTTTTTTGGCTCAAAAGAGGGAAGCAAGGAATACGTCTTTTGTTTATGTTTTAGGATGTTGAAAGAGAAATTGTAAGATTCATTTCAAATCATGATTGTTTAAAAAAAAAATTAAATTCAGGACAAAACTTGACAGATCTATTCAATTGTTTTTTTTTTACTCTAACTTTTCTTTAGGATGCCACTACAGTTTTTTAATCTTAACGGACTTTTCCTTTATTCATTTTTTTTACAAGGACTTGCACCAATTTGAAACTTTCAAAGTATTACTTTGTGAGATTTGATTATTGGAAACCAATTAGGTGTTCCTTTAAAATTCAACTAGTGAGACCAATTTTTTCGTAGAGATTGAGACAAGATCAGAAAGGAAAGAATAATGAAGGAATGTATACAAACAAGGATATTAACGGGGTCATGAAATAGTAGAAACACATGACATGCATGTTTATTAAATGAATGGTTCAAAAAAAGGTAACATTAGTTTTTGACTTGAATTAATTTTAATTATGTCAATCACATAAGTTAACAAATTTGACCATTATTGTAAGACCATAGTTTTAAATTCTAATTTAGGTATTTCAGTATATTTTGGTATTGAACTATGAGGCTTTTTAGCCAATTTATTGACATTTTGTGAGTTTAATGCCCAAAAATATCTTTTGATGCCGTGATTAAAATTATTCGTCGATAAATAAATTAGATTAAGTACGGTGAATCTTTTGTCGAATAATTTAATTCTGGGCAGTTTTTTTTTGAAATATCTCGAGTTGCTGAAAATTGTATCTTTCAATTGAGTTGCGACGAGAGTAGATATTTTTATCAAATGGTTTGAGAGGTTATGGGTGAAAATGTAATTTTGATAAATATCTAGATATTTAGGGTTTTGGGTTTTGATAATTTTGATATTTGTTAAGTTATAATTAATATATATATATATATATATATATATGTTTGGAGGGAAAAGGAAAGGAAGGAAAAAGAAAGAAAGGAAAAACAAAAGAAAACAAAAACAAAAGAAAACGAAGACGTTTCCACCCTGCCTCGCAAACCCATTCTCGTTCTTCCTCCTTATTCATTTTCGTGTGCTTCCTTTTGCTTCAAGAAATGAAATCCAAGGCTTGGTGGGTAAAAAAGCAAGGATTTCTCAACTTCATTGTTCTTCTCCAATTCGAAAACGGTGTTGGTAATTTCAAAACTGTCAAACACAAAAATCCATTTCTCTTCTAGATCTAAGCTTCATTTCGCGAAGTGATAGAAGAGAAAGTTTCTCATCTCCACGCTATGGTTCTAGGGAACTAACTTTGCAAGCGACTTCATGAGCAGAGATTTTATCGGAATTACTCGTTGTACCGTAATCGCTCGTTAAAGCTAACGTTAAGGTAAGGGCTCCTTCAAAACTTTTAGTTTGCATTTAGGGACTTATCTGTGGTGGGTGGAAAAGAAATTTGTTAGGGTTGAAGTTTAGAATTGGGGAAAATGAATTTAATGCTATTATGGGTGAAATTTTAGAGTTGGGTTTTGGTGATATTGATGAGTGTTTTGTGGAAAAAGAATTCAACTCATTTATGTATGGTTTTGAGGAAATGAAATTTGATGTGTTTGAGTGGTGGGTTGTGATGATTTGTGTTTGTCGTGTTCATAATTAATATTATAAATTTTGAAATATGTTTGTGTGGATTTTGTAGAAAAATGAATTGATGTGATTTGGTGTGAATTGTGGATTGAATTTGAGAATATGTCTTAGCATGCTCTGTGTGGAATTTGAAAATCATTAGAGTTAAAAGAGTATTAAAATGGGGAATCTTTTAATATATGCGTTTACTTAATGATTGTCGTGAAAATCATTAGAGTTAAATGAGTATTAAAAATAAGGAATCTTTTAATATCTGCATTTACTTAATGATTGTAGTGGATAGAGTCAGAGTATGCTCATGCATTTCATAGTACATGGCGACCAGATGGGCCATGGTGATAGTGGTGACCGGATGGGCCACAAGATGATTCCATGTGATTTGTTGGTTCATCGTATCCTTGCGGGGATTGTCGCGTCCTGTAAGTTCTGCGATAGATTGCACATTTTTGATAAATTGTGTTGACCCGTAATACAGTGGCACATCGTTAAATAGTACTTCGGCCTGTGATAGGCGGTACATTTATGATTTACGTATTTATTAATCGTGCTGACCCGTGATAGGTAGCACCTCGGTATTTTAGTACTTTGGCCTGTGATAGGCGGTACAATTATGATTTACGGCCATTCGAGGAGGGTTTTGGTTTGGAATTCCGAGTCCATGCATTTTGGCATATACACATTGCATTAGGGTGTTTGGCACGCGAGTCACGTTTGATTCAAGATTTTGATTGAGTGTTTGGACTCAAGTGGTTGTGCTATAATTGCTAAGTGTGAATGTTTTGAATTTGTGTGTAAGTGTGATTGATTGGAAAAACTTTTCGAAACTCAAGTTCTCATGGTGATTGTGTTATAATTGCTAAGTGTGAATGTTTTGGGTTTGTGTGTAAGTGGTATTGATTGCAAAACCTTTTCGAAACTCAAGTTCTCATGGTGATTGTGCTATAATTGCTAAGCGTGAATGCTTTGGAATTGTGTATAAGTGTGATTGATTGTTAAACCTTTTTGAAACTCATGTTGTCATGGTGATTGTGCTATAAATGCTATGTGTGATTGTTTGGATTTGTGTGTAAGTGTTGATTGATTTCGAAACCCTTTTAAAAGCTGAACTTTGCTGTTTTTCTACTGTTTTCTGATGTGTATTCGAATACAATGGTTGTATTCGAATACAAACATCCATTTTTTGCTGCTGACTTATGTGTAGTCGAATACAAAAGGTTGTATTCGAATACAAACATGTTATTTTTGCTACTTACTAATGTGTAGTCGAATACAGAAGGCTGTATTCGATTACAAACATGGTGTTTTTGCTGCTGACTTATGAAACAATCTTGTATTCGTATACAGAGATGCTGTATTCGAATACAACAGTACAGTTTTGTTAAAAACTTCATTTTTCAACTTTGTGTATGGATGTCTAGCATATGGAAACCCTTTCAAGGTGCATGCTAAGTTGAAAGGTTATTTTGTGCATTTAAAAACGTAAATGTTATGTGTTAATTGTTAATTTCAGTTGGTGACCCTTTACAACTATTGTGGAAATCTGAGCTTTACCCTCAGATGAGAACCAAGATCTTCCCACCGGTTAGTACCCTGTGGATGGGAATGTAGTGGGACACACTTGACTGAAGCTGTGTCAGGAGGATCTTGCGGGGCGCGTGAAGATCATCCAGGATGTATAGTTTTTTGTAGAATGATCAGATTAGGTTGACGTATAGTGATTATATGTCTTTCTTTTTGGGTTGTGTTTATTTTAATTTGGAATAATGTACCTATACCAATATTGTCAGCTTGACATTTTATTTTGATGGGTTCCATGTACCACTTTTTGATTTGATATGGGGAGTTAAAATTCTTGGGGCAGTGCTTTTTTACAATAGTCTGCCGAGAATACCCTTGGTGTATAAGCTATGTCTGATAGGTCTCATATCCCCGGTGTATTTTGATGTTTGAATACTTTGGATTTTGATTTCAAAACTATTCCGCTGCTTGTAAATATTTGTTAACTTTGTCGTTATGTTATGACTTAAATATTTATCCAAAAGTATTTCCTTCTTTATTTCTTTATTTTTATGAATTTGTTTTGAAAAAAAAAATACACTCGCGCTGTTAAAAATCGGGGTGCTACAATTATATTTAGATGTTTTTTGTCAACAAAAGACTATGAGGTGTGTTTTCAAGAGTATCAATTAATTTTGAGTTCATTTATGATTTGACAAATCTTTTTTTTCAAAGTACAATGACCACTTCAACAGTTTTTTGCAAATAAGTATCATTTCAAAAACACACAACACTCATGAAAAAAAAAACTTTACATGAATGCAACATTATTTCAATGTTTTTATTTTTTACTCCTCATTAGATACAAAAAAAATGACTTGCATGAATGAAAATATGATCAGGTAAGACTATGATGCAAATGTGTAGCAATGTTTCATAATTAAGAGACTATCTATTTAAATATTTAATTTTTTTTAGATGATTAACATTATTTAAAATTCAAATGCAAATGAAAATAATTTGTGAACATGCTAAATGAATAAAAAGAAAAGTGAATAAATACAAACTACATTGTTTTCTTTATGTTTGTGCAAATGCAATGTGAATTGTAGATTTAGCCACCAAAAGGATGAACCATTGATTTTTTTTTAATTTTTAATAAGCAGTTTTTGCTAATTTTTAAAATTTTGGATATTTACAATGAACTTTGCATGTACTATTAGAATTGTTAGAATTATATGATGGTATAATGACATATGCAATGTGAACTTTATGCTAATGTTACTTAGAACTTCATGTGAGATTAATTTTGATTATATTATATGAAATGATCAACTCATTCAATATGAAATTAAAAATTAAGCACATTTGCATATATGAAGATAATTTAATTTTTTTTTTTATTGATTCATGAGTTTTCTTAGTTAGTGACCCTTTCCCAAGGTGGCTCTATAATTTTGACTATGGTTCCTAGAGTCATGGATTCCATTTTGGAATATTATCAATAACAATAGGTAAATTATTAGAAGTGACAATAATTCTCAAAAGAATTGATACTCTAGGTGAAGTCTTCATGCTAACCAAACATGATGTACATCTAGAAAGCTAACACTACGCAACTTCAAACGAATCTTAAATTTTACTCAAATTATATATTAAGATCTCACTCAAATGTGTGCAAATATGTTAGTGTAGTGTGTGAAGAGAAGCATAATCAAATAAAAGAATGCAAAATACGCAAACATACATATAAAAAAATATAATGTACGCAAGAAAACAACTAATAAATAATAAACACATAAAAGTAAAAAATATGTGAAGGAGGAATAAATATAGATGTTAACAAATTTTGCACAGTTAATTATGTTAGGTTTGACTCTCTAATAGTCCCCAATGAAGTCGCCAGCTGTCGCGGCCTAAAATTTCATGTGTTTCTCGAATTCAATGAAGTCGAAACTAAAATTTAATTTAAAATAGGAAAAATATTGGAAACTCCTTAAAAATAAAATAAAAAATGATATTTGAAACCAAATTTGGAGTTCGGGAGTCGATTATGCATAGGGAAGGTATTAGCACCCTACCACATTCGTTAAAAAAAGGTTACCTGTAATTATTTGTACAAAATTAATATTAACTTAAATATACTTATTTATCCTTACTATTAAATATGAATATGAATTGTTTTTTAAATTAAATGTGTGCTTCTTACTATTTTTGTATCTTCTTGTAAGTAATTATGAGTGTATCTTCTTTTGAACAAATTATGAGCAAATCTTATGCAGAGCAAATTATAAACATATCTTATTGTGAACAATATTTTGGTCATATCTTCTTTCAATCAATATTTTGACCATATCTTCTTGTGTCTTATATTTTTGCCATATCTTCTTGTGAACAATATTTTTACCATATCTTTCCGTGGACAATATTTTGACCATATTTTATTGCAAACGATATTTTTTCCATATCTTCTTTTCCCCTTGATCAAAGTTTTTCTTCAATTAATATCCTGAATTGTATCTAAATTCAGATTGTGTTCAAATGCTTATTTGCACGAATCTTCTTTCATACTCTTGATTAATTGGAGCGACAATGGATTCATGATTGTTCTTGAATATTATAAAATTATGATTCGATTAAGTCTTTTCTTGAGAATGAACTCTTTCAATCAGAGCCATTGACTTTCTTGTTGGAGTGAGATGTGTTGCAACCAAAGTCATTTTATACTTAGAGTTTTTATGATATCAAGAGTATTTTATGAGAACAGTATATTTGACTTCAAAGAGTATGAAAGAAGATATGGTTAAGATTTGTAGAAGATTTGAAGAATATTTGAATAAGACTTGAAGCATATTTGAAGATGATTCGAAGAAGATTTGATCAAGATTTATCTACAACAAAATATGAATAGAATTAATTTGAAGAATTTACATACGCAGTCTGAACAAAATACAATTCAGAATTAAACAAAGACTTAATTGAAGCCCAAATTTTAACTATTAATAGATACTCAAGGCTGAAGAAGAAAATCATCGAAAAGAAAAAAAAGTAGTGTTAGAATTCAGAGAGAGAAACCCTTGTTCGAGTTAGAAATATTTTATAAGTGTTCTTTTCTTAGAATATGAGAGTTATTATTATCATCAGTTTTTTAGAAGCAACTACTCAATTTCTAATCTTTTGTATCCAATCCAATAGTAGTTGTGTTCCTTCTTCAATCTAGGGTTGTCAGGTTCTTACGAGAAGACTTGGCTTGTAAGGTCAAAGTGGTTAGTTCCTCTAAATTTTGGGGTTGTCAAGCTATTTGGGAAGACTGGCTTGGAGGGTTAGATGCTATGTAATTCAAGGTATTTGAATTAGTGGATTAAAGCCTTATGAGTGAATGGACTTGATATAGCCAAGTTAGTGGTGAAACTAAGATAATTATTTATGCTTTCATGGCTTGTTGCCTTCGACCCTGATTGCTTCTACTCCAAGTAAGTCACCAAAACCAAACTTGTTTTTTATTTATGTAAAATTTATCAAAAGCTTGTCAACTTTGGCAAATACAATTCAACCCCATTCTTGTGTTTGCACCTTCAATTTGCATCAGAGCTTGGTCTTAAGACTGAGCACTTTACAATGATTGAGATAAGATCCAAGGGTTCAATATGCTATTGGAGGAAACGTCAACATACCACATTTGTTTGATGGAGAATGTTTTAAGTATTGAAAAGACTGATTGAGAAGTTTCTATAATTCACAAGATCCTGATCTTTGGGACTTAGTGAAAGATGAAGGTTGAAGGTTGATTAGAAAAAGATGTAAAGGATGCATCATAAGTCTAAAACATTCACGATCAATGTAATCACCTTCAAGGAGTTGTATAAGTGCACCAACAAGGAGGCAACACAGAGTATTTATGATAGTTTAATTCTGACTAATGAAGGAAGCAAACAAGATCAAGAAGAAAAGGTCAACCTCATAGTGAAAAAGGATGAGTTGTTCAAGATGGAAGAAGATGAAGACATTGAAACAATGTTTTCCAAATTCTAGACCATGGTCTCAGCATAAAAGGTACTTGTGAAGAGTTATACTATTATTGATCATGTGAAGGAAATTCTTAAGAGTCGGACAAGCAAGTGGAGAGCTAACATCACTGCCATTTAGGAAGTAACGGATGTGAATACTCTAAAGTTGGAAGAATTAATCAGCTCTCTCACATCTCATAAAATTAAGCTTGAAGAAGATGACTCGAAAAAGAAAATCAAGACTTTGGCCTCGAAATTTAGGCATATGAAGGTTCTAAAGGCAACGTTAGAATTAGAGGATAGTGATTCTAATGATCATAATCTAAACTCAGAGGAAGAGGAAATTGGTTTCATATCCTGAAAAATTCAAAAGATGTGGCACAACAGAAAGAAGAAATTTTCCCAAAGATATTCCAAGCAATCAACTAGAAGGAATGATGTTAAATATGACAAGAAAAACATCATCTCCTATGTATGTAATGACCGTGGACACGTTAAGTCAAAATGTTTAAATATGGGGAAAAGGAAACACTAGAGGAAAGATTCCATACCCAAGAAGAAGAGTTTGATGGCTACATGGGATTTATTTTGAGGAATCCTCTAACGATGAACAAGCTAATTTGGCTATGATGGATTATACCAACTCTGTCTCTAGATCCAACACATATTCTGACTCTAGAAGTGAATCAATAGATGAAGAAATTGAGGTATTTTTTTACTTTACTCAATCTAATTTAATTACTACTATAAATGATTTTTAAATGATAATCACAAATTGTCTTTAAAACTGAAAACAGTTAGGAAAGAAAATACAAATCTAACCGAAAAAGTTAATGCTTTAAAGAATCAAAATGTTGAATTTAAAACAGAAAATGCAACTCTGAAAACTGCTATTACTGAACTTAATACCAAGAATGCAAATTTGAAAAATGATAATGATGAACTTAAGGCTAAAATCTAACTCGAAAAACCAATGGTGGTTCAACATCAATTGAAAATACCACATGTAACTCTGATAATCATGAACAAGTATTTGAAGATTTTCTTGCTAATGTTATGGAAAGAAGCAAATATGCTTTATATCATTTACGGAGTTAGTAGAAATGGTAACTGATCCTAAACATATTCCCTATGATATCTTGTGTACTGTTTGCTCTAAGAAAGGTTACTCAAAATTACCTTGTCCCATGTTAAATACAAGGAAAGACAAGAAGCTTTTAAGGAATAACAAACAAGGATCCAACCAAATTTGGGTACGTAAGAACAAAATTATCTTTGTTGCAGATGTCGTCGATAATCAAGTAAAAACACTGATCATGGTACCTGGACAATGGATGCTCGTGATATATGACGAGAGAAAAGTCTATGTTCCAATAACTAACTTTGAGCTAATGAGGCGCAATGACTTTTGGAGGAAAGCAAAAACGCCAGATCATTGGTCAAGGTACAACTGGTAATGGTACTTCCCCTTCTATTAAAGATGTCTTGTTTGTTAAAGGTCTTAAGCATAATTTCTACATATTAGTTAGTTAAGTGATTGTAATTATGATATTATATTCAATAAAAATACATGCAAAACAATTAGTCAAAAGGATGGATCTGTACTCTTTACATGTCTGAAGTTCCAACTAAGCTTAGTGACAAATCATAAATTATATGTGAAGCTTCCCAAATGGAAAACAAACAAAAACTCATTTATCCCTAAGAATTCAGTCTCTACCTCAACACCCCTCGAGCTCTTACATATAGATCTCCTTGTGCTAGTGACAACAACCTCTCTAAGTGGAAAGAAATATGGCTTTGTAATAGTAGATGATAACACTAGGTGGACATGGGTAAATTTTTTAAGAAGTAAGGATGAATCCCACAAAGTGTTTATCACATTTTGCAAACAAATAATGAATGAAAAAGGTCTTAAGATTGTAAAAATTAGAAGTGATCATGGAGAACAATTTGAAAACAAGTTCTTTGAAAGTTTTTGTGATTAGAATGGAATCTCTCACATCTTCTCCTTTCTCAGAACACCCCAACAAAATGGGGTTGTAGAAAAAAAGAGTAGATCACTCCAAGAAATGGTTAGAACCATGTTAAATGATATGAATGTTGCAAAACACTTTCGGGCTGAAGCAATTAATAATGCATGCTATATTCAAAATAGAGTCTATATTAGATCTATATTGAATAAAACACTGAATGAATTGTGGAAAGTTAAAAAGCCTAAGATCTCTTATTTTAAACAATTTGGTTGTACGTGTTATATGTTAAACACTACGGATAACCTTAGTAAATTTGATTCTAGATCTCAAAAGTGTACTTTCATTAGATATTCTAAAAAATCCTAGGCTTATAGAGTTTTTAATAGGGAAACACATATTGTTGAAGAATCTATACATGTTAAATTCAAAGCTAGATGATGATAATGCAGGTTTATTGGAACCAAAGGAAACAAATGCAGACAAAATAGAAGAACTTAAAAAATAAGAGGATACAAGCAAATTAGAAGACTGTGACATATCTTCAATGGGTGAATATGATCAAGTCATAAATAGTCAAGATAGGTCAAAAGTAAGATATGGATGGAAGTACCGGTCATCTCTTCCTAAAACTCTAATCATCGAAAGTGCAATTGATCCTTTTAGGACCAAATCATCGCTTAAAGATGCATCTTTGTTTGGATTACTCTCATCAATTGAGCCTACCTCTGTTGATGAAGCATTGGTAGATGATGGATGGATTATTTCAATGTAAGAAGAGTTTAATGAATTTGAGAGGAATAAAGTTTGGGATCTAATACTTAGACCAGAGAAAAATATTATTAGAATCGAGTGGTTTTTCAGAAACAAGCTAAATGAAAAAAGTGAAGTGGTCACAAAAAAGAGCTTATTAGGAAGTTTAAGATGAGTGATTGCAAATATATGGCTACACCAATGCACCATACATGCTCACTTGAAATATATTATTCAGGCGAAAAAGATGACCAAAAAACCTATAGAGCAATGATATGATCCTTAATTTACCTTACCGCTTCTAGACCTGACATCATATTAAGTGTGTGTGTATGTGTAATATTTCAAGCTAACCCTAGGGAATCACATTTAACTGTTACTAAGAGAATCCTTAGATACCTAAAAAGCACTACCAACCTTACCTTGTTCTACAAGATATCTCTTAAATACAAAATTAGTGGATATCGTGATTCTGATTATGATGGAGATAAACTTGAGTGAAAGAGCACTAGTGGAAACTGCACATTTTAAGGTGACAACTTAATATCTTGGTCATGTAAGGGACAAAACACTATTGAAATGTCATCAATAGAGGCTGAGTACATTTCAGCAGCTGGTTGCAGTTATTGATCTATTGTGGCACACGAGTCAAATACAATTGATAAAATCTAAATAGAGGTAATAACTCGAATCGTTTCGCAAGGACTTCAAATATAATAATATTCAAGTTTCTGACCTATCACAGGGTTTACTCCAATATATAGTACTCGATATTGGGGTTTAGGGTTTACGGTTTAAAAAACAAGTAACCCGCTATTAAAAATTATTACAAAAGTCTAGATTATGAAATCTGCAATTTAGCCCCCATAAAGATCGCCATTCGGCTTTTATTCCAAAAGAAAAGTTGTAGGTCTGATTTTTAGCTTTCGTATGTGCCAATGTGATATCTAGAGCTCAAGTTATGGCCTATAGAGGGAACAAGAGTCAAAATGGAAATAATAAAATTAGAATTCAAATTGGACCCAAAGTTTATAAACAAGCTAAACATATTATTCTAAGCTATAAAGAGCTTTTAAGGTCTTTATTCATGTTGTAACGTGGCCAAGGTAAGGGTGAGATAATCCTAAGGAGACTAGGGATGAAAATCATAGAAGATAAAGGAGTAACGATTAAGAGAGAGAAACAACAGTAAGAAGTAACTCAACAAAATATCATTGAATTTTATTTTTCACACTCTCTTTGCTCACAACACAATATTTTGCAGCAAGTTGTCACTTTCACTATCTGACTTTGACTCGTTAACACTAGCAGCTCTATTAAGTATACGACGTAAATGAAATGTCCTATCTATTTTAGCTTTAAGAGAATGCAGATTTACCAAACTAGCCATAGTCACACATCATCATAACAATGCAATGCAAAATCACAATTTTGAAAATTCCAGCAATGTCCCTATTGCTAAAATTGAAGTGAAAAATCGAAAATGCTATAAAATAAAATCCAAGAAATATAAAAATACCACCAAAAATTTCTAAAATCAAATAAAGACAACACAATTTTTTTTGGAATTTTTGGTGAATATGAAAAGATCAAAAAATTGCAAAAAGGGTCTAAACAAAAGAATTTGGGATTTTGAGCATCATGTCCCATGATAAGTCCCTTAAATGGTCTTATATTTCTTGATTTTTTTTTCTTCTGATTTTCTGGAGAAATTTCAGGACAATCAGACAGAGTCGCCTGAAAACCGAGTTTTTTTATACAAGCAACGTGCCTACGAGCTCGCAAACAAGCCTATTCGACCTATGGAGCAACCTAACATGAAGAACGATTGTTGGGATGATTAGTAATATTCTAAATATGGTTAATATTGGTTAATCTTGTTAACAAAGAGTCTCCGAAAAAGGCGCCAATTTGATCCGCTATTGCACACAGATCAAATACAATTGATCAAATCTAAATAGAGGTAATAACTCAAATCTTTTCGCAAGGACTTCAAATATAATAATATTAACCGAATTGAAAGATGGAATTAGAAAGGTTTTTTTTTAGATTTTTGTTTTAACGGACGAGCAAAACGATTAATCCACTAATTCAAGTTTCAAACATATAACAAATTTTATCAATGAGTTTAATTTCTAATTCGTGATTCTATTCATATTTGACTATAGAATTGATCAAACAAGTGTAATCAATCCTATGTGAATTTGGTTTCTTTGACTAGATTAAGCATCACAATTGTAACACCCTGATTTTTAACAGCGCGAGTCTATTTTTTTTTAAACAAAGAAATAAAACAAAGAAACAAACAAAGAAATACTTTTGGATAAATATTTAAGTCGTACACAACGACCACAGTCAACAATATTTACAAGCAGCGGAAATAGTTTTCGAAACAAAAATCCAAAGTATTTAAACAGCAAAATACACCGGGGCTATGAGACCTATCAAGCATAGCTCATACCCTTGGGATATTCTCGGCAAACACTTGTACAAAAGTACTGCCCTGAGAATTTTAACCTCTCCATGTCACATCAAAAAGTGGTACATGGAACGCATCAAAATAAAATGTCAAGCTGACAATATTGATATAGGTACAATCTTCCAAATTAAAATAAACACAATCCAAATAGAAAGACATCTAGTCATTAAATGTCAACCTAATCTGATCATTTTACAAAAAACTATACATCCCGGATGATATTCACGCGCCACTCAAGATCCTCCTCACACAGCTCCAGTCAAGTGTGTCCAACTACATTCCCATGCACAGGGTACTAACCGGTGGGAAGATCCTGATTCCCATATGAGAGAAAAGCCCAGATTTCCACAATAGTTGTAAAGGGGCACTAACCGAAATTAACAATTACAACATAACATTTACGTTTTTAAATGCACAAAATAACATTTCAACTTAGCATGCACCTTGAAAGGGTTTCCACATGCTAGACATGCATAAACAAAGTTGAAAAATGATATTTTTAACAAGACTACTTTGTTGTATTCCAATACAACATCTCTGTATTCGAATATAAGGATGTTTCAGCAGTCAGCAGCAAAAACAGCATGTCTGTATTCGAATACAACCTTCTGAATTCCACTACACAATAAGTGAGTAGCAAAAACAGCATATCTGCATTCGAATACAACCTTGTGTATTCGAATACACATCAGACAGCAGCAGAAAAACAACAAAATCCAGCTTTTAAAAGGGTTTCGAAATCAATCAACACTTACACACAAATCCAAACAATCATACTTAGAAATTATAGCACAATCACCATGACGACTTGATTTTCGAAAATGTTTTGCAATCAATCACACTTACACACAATTCCAAAACATTCACACTTTGCAATTATAGCACAATCACCACGACAACTTAAGTTTCGAAATGGTTTTGCAATCAATCACACTTACACACATTTCCAAAACATTCACACTTAGCAATTATAGCACAATCACCACGACAACTTCAGTTCAAACACTCATTCATAATCTTGAATCAAACACGACTCGCGTGCCGAGCACCCTAATGCAATGTGTATATGCCAAAATGCATGGACTCGGAATTGCAAACCAAAACCCTCCTCGAAGGGCCGTAAATCATAATTGCACCGCCTATCACAGGACAAAGTACTAAATTACCGAGGTGCTACCTATCACAGGTCAGCACGATTTACTAAAAACATAAATCCTAAATGTACCGCCTATCACAGGCCTAAGTACTATTTACTGAGGTGCCACCTATCACGGGTCAGCACGATTTACCAAAAATGTGCAGTCTATCGCAGACCTTACACAGTGCAACAATCCCCGCAAGGATAAGATGAACCAACAAATTCAGATGGAATCATCTCGTGGCCAATCCGGTCACCACTATCACCATGGCCCATTTGGTCGCCATGTACTATGAAATGCATGAGCATACTTTGACTCTATCCACGACAATCGTTAAGTAAATGCAGATATTAAAAGATTCACTATTTTTAATACTCATTTTTCTCTAACAATTTTCACGACAATTATTAAGTAAACGCAAATATTAAAAGATTCCCCATTTTTAATACTCATTTAACTCTAATGATTTTCAAATTCCACATAGAGCATACTCAGACATATTCTCAAATTCAATCCACAATTCACACCAAATCACATTAATTCATTTTTCCACAAAATCCACACAAACACATCTCAAAATTTATAAATATTAATTATGAACACGTCAAACACGACAAACACATGAAACACGTCATGAATATTGGAAAGTATCAGAGGCAATGCAATCCGATAAGCAACATGCCTAATTCGTGCAGAAATATGATATTGTCCAATGAATTTCGGAGTCAATCTCTTCGATTTCAAGGCTCTACCAACTCTAGTAGTAGGTGTGACTCTTTGAAATACATGGTCACCCTGTTCGAATTCAAAAAGTCTGCGACGCTTATCCGCATAACTCTTCTGACGATCTTGTGAAGTCTTCATTTTCTCCTTGATCTTCTTTACCTTAGGTGTAGTCTGTTGTACCATCTCCGGTCCGACAATCATACTTTTACCGTCCTTATACTAACACATAGGCGTTTGACACTTGCGCCCATATAAAGCCTCATATGGTGCCATTCCAATACTTGCGTGGAAACAATTGTTATAGGTGAACTCAACCAACGGAAGTACATCATCCCAACTTCCTTTATCAATTAATACACATGCTCTCAACAGATCTTCCAAGGACTGATTTGTCCTTTTATTCTGTCCATTCGTTTGTGGATGGTAAGCTAAACTCAATCTTAGTTTCATTCCCAACGTTTCGTGCAATGCTCCTAAAAAATGTGATGTGAACTTCGGATCACGGTCTGATACAATACTCGATGGTGCTCCGTGTAATCTCACAATTTCAGCAATGTAGATCTCTGTTAGCTTATCTACCTTATAAGTGGTCTTTACTGGCAAAAAGTGTGCGGATTTAGTCAGTCGATCCACTATCACCCATATAGAATCATTCTTTCTCCTTGATTTTAGCAATCCAGATATAAAATCCATGGAAATGTTGTCCCATTTCCATTCAGGTATATCTAAAGGTTGCAACATTCCAGTAGGTCGCTGATGTTCCACCTTTGCTTTATGACAAGTTGATACATACTCCGCCACATGTCTCTTCATTCTTGCCCACCAATAATTCTGCCTCAAATCTTGATACATCTTTGTGGCTCCAAGATGAATACTCAATTTACTCTTATGAGCCTCTTCTAAAATTGTTTTCCTCATATATGTAATTTCTGGTACACAAATCCTACCATTATATCTCAAAATATTATCTGATCCAATCTTAAACTCAGTTGCCTTTCCTTGCACAATTAGGTTCCTCTTCTCTTGAATTAAGACGTCATCTTGAGAATTTGCAATGTCTTCAAGTAGTCCACTCGAAATCTTAATCATTCTGAATTTCAAAATTCCCGGTGCAAACTCTACGTTCAAGTGTAGGTCTCTAAAAGCTTCCCACAACTCTTGTTGTTGTCTAGCCATAATTGTTGAAGACACAGATACACTTCTTATACTCAATGCATCATCCACTACATTGGCCTTCCTAGGGTGGTATTGCAGTGTGAAATCCAAATCCTTGAGACTCTCCATCCATCGTCTCTAACGCATGTTCAATTCCTTCTTATCAAACAAATATTTCAAACTTTTATGGTACTGAACACTGTGAACGGGCATCCAGATAAATAGCGCCTCCAGATCTTCAATGCAAAAACTACAGCAGCAAAGCTCCAAATGATGAGTAGGATAGTTCCTCTCATGAATCTTCCATTGCCTTGGGGCGTAAGCTACAACTTTCTTGTGTCGCATCAGAATACATCCCAAACCTTGGTGAGACGCATCACAATAAACTTCATAGGGTTCTTCTGATTGCGGTAATACCAATACTGGTGAGGTCGTCAATTTTCTCCTTAGTAACTGAAAATTTTCCTCACACTTCTCAGTCCATGCGAATGGTTGATCTTTTCTGGTAAGTTGTGTCAATGGAATTACAATTTTAGCAAAACCTTCAATAAACCTCCTGTAGTACCCTGTCAGTCCTACGAAACTTCGTGTGTTAGTGGCAGTCTGAGGCTGTTTCCAAGAAAGAACCGCCTCAATCTTAGCCGGATATACAGGGATTCCTTCCTTGGTTATCACATGTCCTATGAAATTGACTTCTTCTTGCCAAAACTCACACTTCGACAGATTGGCATACAATTGCTTCTCGCGTAAAATCTCAAGAACTTGACGTAAATGTTGTCCATGTCTTCTTCAGTCCTTGAATAAATTAATATATCATCAATGAACACCACAACAAATTTATCAAGAAATGGACTAAAGATTCTATTCATGTAGTCCATGAAAATTGCGGGTGCATTGGTAACTCCAAACGGAATAACAAGACATTCATAATGTCAATAACGGGTTTTGAAAGTAGTTTTATGAATATCTCTTTCTCTTACTTGAATCTGATGGTAACCCGACTTCATGTCAATCTTCGAAAATATCGCGGCTCCTCTCAATTGATCCATCAAATCATCGATTTGTGGCAAAGAATAACGATTCTTAATAGTTGCCTTATTAAATTGTCTATAATCGACACATAAGCGCGAGCTTCCGTCCTTCTTCTTAACTAGCAAAACTGGAGCTCCCCATGGTGATACACTTTGGTCTAATAAATTTCTTCTGCAATAAATCTTTAATTTGGCCTTTGAGCTCATTTAATTCCAATGGCGACATTCGATACTGTGCAATTGAAATAAGTCCGATTCCTGGGTGCAAGTCAATGAAAAATTCCACTTCTCTTACCGGTAGCAATCTTGGAATTTCTGTTGGAATAAGTCCAAGTACTCATTGATAAGTATCACATCTTCTATGTTCATATTAATCTTTGCCTCCACATTAGCTAAAGACAAAAACTCATGAGTTCCTCCTCTTAGCGACACTCCGAGTTTGATAGCGGTTAGATACTTAACAACTCCTGGTTCGGGGAAAAGAACCAATTTGCGAGCACAATCCAAGATCACATAATGATACGACATCCAATCCATACCGATAATGACCTCGAGTGATTGTAGAGGTAGACAAAACAAATTAACCAAGAAATCCCTATTCTGAATAGTTATTTGACAATGTAAACATGCAGCATTTACTGTCAAAGTCTTAGCAGGTGTGGAAACAACCCAATCAAAAGGTAAAGCAAACACAAATAACTTCAAACAATCCAGAGCAATGAAGGAATGGGTTGCCCCCGAATCAAAAAGTGCAGTTAGAGTTGTACCTGGAATCTCACAGTCACGTTGAATCAGATTAATAGATGGATTCCCATCTTCAGCAGTCACACAATAAACGCATCTTCTAGCAGTAGGACGAGTAGCCCTGGTTACATTTACAACTGGTTCCACCTTCGAAGTTGTGCAATCCCTTGCAATGTGCTCTAGTTTCTGGCAATTGTGGCAAGTAGGTCCTTTAGAGGTACAAACATTAGCATAATGTCCCTCTTCCCCACATCGAAAACATCCATTCCCTTGTCTCAATTGTCTTCTGAAGTTTAGGTTCCCTGGGCTATTTTACCCCCTGTTGTTATTATGTGGTCGATTATAAGGTTTAGCAATTTGTTTTCCCTTGCTATAATAATTCACCTGACTAGGCCCTCCTGAATTAAAATTCCCTCCTCGGCTAGCCCTCTTATTTTTCATATCCTCCACTTCTCAACATTTTTCCACAAGCACTTGGAAACGTTGAATTCCCAAGGGTAAGATAGAGTCTTGAATCTTGTACTTTAGTCCATCTTGGAAACGATGACACATGAATGGTTCATCAATCTCTTCACACAAAAACCTAAAATGCCTCGATAACGATTCAAACTTAGTAGCATATTCCCCAACGGTCATTTTCCCCTGATGAAGTTTCAGAAAATCATCACCCAGTTTAGTCTTGGTACTCATCGAGAAGTATTTGTCTAAAAACTTCCTTTTGAATGATTCCCAGTTCACCTCCTCGTAAGCTGATCTCATCAACAACCTTGCACTCCTCCACCAGTACTCAGCATTCCCTAATAGCATATAAGTGGCATAGTTGACCTTCACTCCTGCGTGACAATTAATCATTTCGAAGATCTTTTCCACTTCTTGGATCCACTGATCTGCTTTCTCTGAATTCTCATCCCCCTTAAACTTGGGAGGATTGTAACGACGGAAATCTTCTAATCCTCTTGACTCTGAAGCACGAACCTCTCTTTCCCTCTTTTCAAGATCTTGTTGAGTCTTGGCAGTAGTCTGTGTAGCAACAGAAGCAACCATGTTATTCATAGCCTCCGCCATTCGATCGTCCCTATTAACGTTGGCTCTTGGAGCGTCATTCCTTCTTGGCGGCATGGTTTTCCTATAAAACCATCATCAAGTAGATTCTTAGCACTACTTCAAATAATTCCAAAACTAACTTCCGACAACATCAACACATAATAACTACCCCTGATCTGAATACTCAGACCCTTTACCCCAACGCATGATCAGATAGTGACTCCCAACCTACAGATTGACCTACAATCTATAACCAAAAGATCCACAGCCCCAAAGAAATCCAAACCAAAAACTCTGATACCACAATTGTAACACCCCAATTTTTAACAGTGCGAGTGTATTTTTTTTTTAAAAAAACAACGAAATAAAACAAAGAAATACTTTTGGATAAATATTTAAGTTGTACACAACGACCACAGTCAACAATATTTACAAGCAGCGGAAATAGTTTTTGAAACAGAAATCCAAAGTATTTAAACATCAAAATACACCAGGGCTGTGAGACTTATCAAGCATAGCTCATACCCTTGGGGTATTCTCGGGAGACACTTGTACAAAACCACTGCCCTGAGAATTTTAGCCTCCCCACGTCAAATCAAAAAGTGGTACATGGAACCCATCAAAATAAAATGTCAAGCTGACAATATTGATATAAGTACTGTCTTCCAAATTAAAATTAACATAACCCAAAAAGAAAGACATGTAATCCCTATCCGTCAACCTAATTTGATCATTTTACAAAAAACTATACATCCCGGATGATCTCCACGCGCCCCGCAAGATCCTCTAACCGGTGGGAATATCCTGATTCTCATATGAGGGAAAAGCTCAGATTTCCACAATAACAAGGCTGTTTCAGCAGTCAATAACAACATGTATGTATTCGAATACTGCCCTCTTTATTCGACTATACAATAAGTCAGTAGTAAAACAACATGTTTGTATTCGAATACAACCTTGTGTATTCGAATACACATCAGACAGTAGCAAAAAAACAACAAAATTCAGATTTTTAAAAGGGTTTCAAAATCAATCAACACTTACACACAAATCCAAACAATCACACTTAGCAATTATAGGACAATCACCATGACGACTTGAGCTTCGAAAAGGTTTTGCAATAAATCACACTTACACACAATTCCAAAACATTCACACTTAGCAATCATAGCACAATAACCATGACAACTTAAGTTTCGAAATGGTTTTGCAATCAATCACACTTACACACAATTCCAAAACATTCACACTTAGCAATTATAGCACAATCACCACGACAACTTGAGTTCAAACACTCAATCATAATCTTGAATCAAACACAACTCGCGTGTCGAACACCCTAATGCAATACGTATATGCCAAAATGCATGGACTCGGAATTGCAAACCAAAACCCTCCTCGAAGGGCCGTAAATCATAATTGCACCGCCTATCACAGGCCAAAGTACTAAATTACCGAGGTGCTACCTATCACATGTCAGCACGATTTACTAAAAACATAAATCCTAAATGTACTGCCTATCACAGGCCTAAGTACTATTTACTGAGGTGCCACCTATCACGGGTCAGCACGATTTACCAAAAATGTGCAGTCTATCGCAGACCTTACACGGTGCAACAATCCCCACAAGGATAAGATGAACCAACAAATTCACATGGAATCATCTCGTGGCCCATCCGGTCACCACTATCACCATGGCCCATCCGGTCGCCATGTACTATGAAATGCATGAGCATACTTTGACTCTATCCACGACAATCGTTAAGTAAATGCAGATATTAAAAGATTCCCTATTTTTAATACTCATTTTTCTCTAACAATTTTCACAACAATCATTAAGTAAACGCAAATATTAAAAGATTGCCCATTTTTAATACTCATTTAACTCTAATGATTTTCAAATTCCACATAGAGCATACTCAGACATATTCTCAAATTCAATCCACAATTCACACCAAATCACATCAATTCATTTTTCCACAAAATCCACACAAACACATTTCAAAATTTATAAATATTAATTATGAACACGTCAAACACGACAAACACAACATCATCACAACAAACCACTCAAACACATCAAATTTCATTTTCTCAAAACCACCTATCAATGAGTTAACTTCATTTTCCCCAAATCTACACTTCAACTCAAACAAATTTCTTTTCCACCCAATCATAGATAAGTCCCTAAATGCAAACTAAAAGTTTGGAAGGAGCCCTTACCTTAAAGATTGCTCTAACAATAATTTACGGCACCGCGATTAATTTCGAAAAAATCTTCGCTCGCGACGTCACTTCCAAAGATAGTTCACTAGCACCGTAGCGTGGAGGTGAACTACTTTCCCTTCTATCTCTTCATGAAACGAAGCTTAGATCTAGATGAAAAGTGGGGATTTATGTTTGACGGTTTGAAAATCCCTAACACCGTTTTTCTTTGTTTTCGAATCAAAGAGGAAGAATGAAGCTGAGAAATCCTTGTCTTCTCACCCACCAAGCCTTGGGTTCCTTTTCTTGAAGCAAACGAAAGCAAAGAAAACAAAAGAAGAAGAAGAAGAAGAAGAAGAAGAAGAAGAAGAAGAAGAAGAAGAAGAAGAAGAAGAAGAAGAAGAAGAAGAAGAAGAAGAAGAAGAAAAAGAAGAAGAAGGAAGAACGATGGTGATTTTTGCGAAGGAGGAGGAAGTGTTATTTGTTTCCTTTCTCTGATCTTTTCTTTCTATTTTCCTTTTCCTTTCTTTTTCCTTTCTTTTTCCTTTTCCTTCCAAACATATTTATTAATTATGACTTAACAAATATCTAAATATCTAGATATTTATCAAAATTACCAGTTCACCCATAACCCCTCAAACCATTTGATAAAAATATCTATTCTCGTCGCAACTCAATTGACAGATACAATTTTCAGCAACCCGAGATATTTTTAACAAAACTCCCCAAAATTAAATTCGTTGTAAAAGATTCACCGTACTTAATTTAATTTATTTATCGACGAATAATTTTAATCGGGCATCAAAATATATTTTTGGGCATTTAAACTCACAAAATATTAATAACTTGGCTAAAAAGCCTCAGGGTTCAATTTCCAAAATATACTAAAATACATAAAGTATAATTTCAAATTATGGGTCTTACAACAATCATAAAAAAATTACAATTAACGATCAAGTGTCGCAAAATTATAATTCAATTAAATTAGAAACCGAAACAAAATTTTGTCAAATAAATTTAATCGATCCTATAGAAATTCAATTTAAGCATTCAGAATATCAATATAATTAAATAAACAAGAATAAAATAATGAATCGAAATTGACAGTGTAACTTGAATCTCAAGGTGTTGATGAAACTCTTAACTCGTGGATTAATCTTATAAATTTAGCCTTCCACGAAATTCAAATAAAAACTGTTTATTTCCTTTAACAATCTGAATCCTAAAATTTCATTTGTAGAAAAGAAGCAAAACTTCCAATATATAGTACTCGGTATTGGACTTTAGGATTTAAAAACCAAGTGACCCGCTATTTAAAATTATTTCAAATGTCCACATTATGAAAACTGCAATTTATCCCCAATAAAGTTCGGCATTGGGCTTTTATTCCAAAACAAAAGTTGTAGGTCATATTTTTAGCTTTCCAACGTCTTCTTGTATTTTCCAATCCGATATCCAGAGCTCACGTTATGGCCTATAGAGCGAACAAGAGTCAAAATGCAAATAATAAAATTATAATTCAAATTCGAGCCAATATCTTTTTTTCAATATATCTTATGGCGGAATGATGGTTTAGTTGCCAATATCTCTTTTTCAAGTCACCTCTTTAAGAATAGCATTCGTTCAACTTCTTTCAAGTAGATATAATGACAAATGTAATTCATGACATATAAGGAATGGGAATAATATATTTACAAATGTTATACATATGTATTTAGGACCAAAAAACCAAAAGTTGGTGGTTAACAGTGACAATTAGCTGTTGTGAATAAGTTTTTGTTATACATATGTAACGGTGACAATTAGCTGTTGTGAATAAGTTTTTGTTGTACGTAGTATCATAATAAATAAAATAATATTATGATCCTTGCCGAAGATTCCTTTTCTTTTAATGATTTATGCACATATGTGGTTTTTTTATGTGCTTTTGATAATTTGGATTTTTTAAACATAATTAATTTCTGTTTTATGGTTAATATAATATTTTATATGTCTCAGTTATTAAAAAAAAAAAAAGAAATTCGGTTACTTCATAAACTTAGGAAAATATTAAAGAATCATTTATTTTGACTTTGAGATGATACTTATATATTCTAATGGGGTTAAATTATCACCATTTTGTTTAATGATCATCATACTTGATGCAACTGGATAATATTTATCTTTTTTATCAATTTCATAATAAAAATAAAATATTTTTAATAAAAAAATTTGATACAATTTTCAATAAATAATTACTTTTACTTTTACTTTTACTAATTTCATATAAATTTTTAATTTTGGCATTGGCAATGATCCGTTGTCGGACACAGGTCGAAAACAATTAATAAAATCTAAATAGAGGTAATAACTCAAATCGTTTCGCAAGGACTTTTAATATAATAATAATAACCAAATTGAAAGTTGAAATTTAAAAGAAGTTTTTTAGATTTTTGATTTAACAGATGAACAAAATGATTAATCCACTTATTCGAGTTTCAGACCTGTCACAAATTCTATCAATAAGTTTAATTTCTAATATGTGATTCTATTCTTATTTGACTATAGAATTGATCAAACAAGTGTAATCAATCCTATGTGAATTTGGTTTATTTGATTGGATTAAGCATCACAATTATCAAAATATTACAATTAACGATAAAACATCGCAAACTTATAATTCAATTAAATTAGAAACAAAAACCAAATTTTGTCAAATAAATTTAATCGATCCTATTGAAATTCAACTTAAGCAATTAGAATATCATGAAATTATGAACTTGAGGCTTAATCTTATAAAATTAGCATTCCATGAAATTAAAATAAAAACTATTTATGATATCGGGCTTTAGGGTTTAAAAACAAGTGACTCGCTAATTAGAACACAAACGTTCGGCATTGGGATTGTATTCCAGCAAAAACGTTGTAGCTCTTATTTTTAGCTTTCCAACGTCTGCTTATATTTGCCAATCCGATATCCACAGCTCAAGTTATGGCCTATAGAGCGAGAACGAGTCAAAATTCTAATAATAAAATTATAATTCAAATTCGATCCAAAGTTTAGAAATAAGCTATAAAGAGCTTTTAAATTACCAAACTAAAAAGCTAGAAACATGTGCCCAAATGCTATGATCAATTTTCAACTACTTTGGATGAAACATCAACTTGAAAACTACAAAATCTAAGAATCAAACATTCCTATATGTTGCGATAACACTTCTTCCATTGGTCTAACCAAAAACCCTATCTTACATTCTAGAGGTAAACACATAGAGATCAAACACCACTTCACTAGGGGCTTTGATTAAAAAGGGGTACTAAACATTCAGTTTGTAGACATTGAACACCAATGGGCTGACATATTCACAAACACAATATCTGAAGATAGGTTTGACTTAATCATGAAAAACCTAAACCTTACCTTCATTCTTGGAAGATGTTGTGATAACTTGAAAGTAGTTTAGTTTTGCATTAGTTTTTTATATTTTCTTGTACTATATTATATTCATGTTATTCAAAAGAAAATAAAATGAAAAAATAATCTAACTTTCAAGTCTTTTTATTTTATGACGAAAGTGAGAGAAATATATTTGATAAAGTGGGAAAAAAATTTACTTAGACTTAAGGGGAGCCCTAAGTTAGGAGGAGTCAAAGAAATACAAAGAAAAGTTGTTATAAAAAATACATATTTTGTCATCATAATAAAGGGGGAGATTGTTGGAACCAAATTCATTTTATACTAAGAGTTTTTATGATAACAAGAGTATTTTATGATAACAATATACTTGTCAAATTATTTAGGATAAATCTACATGTCAAATTAGGATAAATCTACATGTCAAATTATTTATGCTTTCATTGTTTGCTGCTTCTGAGTTCGATTGCTTCTACTCCACGTAAGTTACCAAAACCAAACTAGTTTTTTATTTATTAAAAAATTATTAAAGAGTTGTCAACTTTGGCAAACAAAATTCAACCCCCTTCTTGTGTTTGGACCTTCAAGATGTTGTGTTTTTTGGATAATAAAAGTCAAAAGCATAATTGTATGACTATGAATTGGAGGCTTGGGAAAATCACATTGTTGAATCGTTAGAGTTAGTGCAAAATTAGAGGCTACATATTATAGACAACAATTTGAGTGTGTTGCAACTTCTTATTAGCGAAATATGAGCTTCATATGCATGGCCTGAACAATCTCTTTAGAGTTAATGAGAGCTTTATATAAATTCTTTAGAGGCATATTGAGTTTAAGCACATCAAAGGCACGCAAGGGATTTAGAGTCATGCTTCAAATTTAGTATTCAAATAGTCTTCACAAACACTCTTCAGTCCTAGTTCCAAAGCCAATCTTTGGATTTAAACTTTAGAGCCAAACATCAAAGGTAATTTTCATAACCTTTAGAGGAACATTGCTTGAGGTATATTTTTATAGGCAAATGTGTATGCTTTTGTCTTCCTCTGATCTCATCCTCTTGCGACTTTCTTTGGTGACTTCCTCTAGAAGCTTTCTCTGGTCGCTTTCTATGGTACCTTCCTCTAATATTCTTGTTCTAATCATTGCACACTTAATGAAGCCATTAGTCCAAACAAATTATTCTCATAAACTACATTTGTTAACATCAAAATCACAAGAGGAAAACCAACTTGGTTCCAACAATATCCCCATTTCTATTGATGACAAAATAGTAATTTTTTATAATAGTTTATTCACTTTTATTACTTGATTCCTCTTGATATAAGACTCCCCCTAACTCTAAATAGTTTTAAAATTCTATTTCCACACATGCATACACTTTCTCTCCCACCATAAACAAGTCAAAAAAGAAATTCTTCTCAAGTATATTTCTGCCCCTTTTGCCATCAGACAAAAAGACTTGAAAGTTTTATTTTTCATTCCTTTTTTTAAAAGAATAGACAAAACATAAAATACATACAAATTAAAAGTACAAACACGAGACACAAGTAATTTATCTTGGTTCACCATTAACATAAAATAGTAATTTTTTATAATAGTTTATTCACTTTTATTACTTGATTCCTCTTGATATAAGGCTCCCCCTAACTCTAAATAATTTTACAATTCTTTTTGCACACATACATACACTTTCTCTCCCCCATAAACAAGTCAAAAAAGAAATTCTTCTCAAATATTTTTCTACCCCTTTTGCCATCAGACAAAAAGACTCGAAAGTTTTATTTTTCATTCCTTTTTTTAAAAGAATAAACAAAACATAAAATACATACAAAGTAAAAGTGCAAACACGAGACACAAGTAATTTATCTTGGTTCACCACTAACGTGGCTACATCTAGTCCAAGAATGATTTAATACACTAATTCAACAACTTGAATTATAAAGCACCTAACCATGAAAGGTACTCTTCTTAAAACAGCGCCACAACCCCAAACTTTTGATAATCCCATATTGTTGAAGAAACACTAACACGTTGATCCTACAAGCCAAGTCTTCTCCACACAACTTGACAATACTATATTGTTCAAGGCATACTAACACCTTAATCCTACAAGCCAAGTGTTCGACACACAACTTGACAACCTTAGATTGTTTAAGGCACACTAACACCATTATCAGGTTTGATTACAATGGTTTGGAACTTTAGAAAGTTGCTTCTACCAAGTTTCATATAAAAATAATTTATCACACTAAAACACTTAGATATTTTTCTTTGAACGAGTGTTTTGCTGGAACTTAAAACTTCAACTTTGAATAATCTAGGATATCACGTTTCTCAAAAATAAAAATAAAAACACTAAACTTATATTAGCCATTAAAATAGTGCAATCTCGATAAGCTTGATTCAAGTATAATTACTTGATTTAATTCTAAAAACTTACTAGTACATATAAGGTTTTCATAAAAGAATTCGATTCAAATTAATTAAGTAAAATACAAATTAAACCCCTTATTCCCGATATCACCTATCAGAGTAGGGTTCCTCCCAAACTTGAACTTCAAGACTCATTAACCTGTAATAACTACAATTTTGCAAACGCAGGGCCCAACTAGTCAAACACAAACAACGAAGGAGGTGAGTTTCGAAATCATGATGACAATATAATACAAGTAAGAAGAACACGCAAACAATCATAATAGGACCGTATCATTACACAAATATTCCATCAAGAAAATATCATATTCAAAGGTCAAAACCACTCTAGGAAAGTCAATAGATTAAATTGTATCATCAAATTGTCTAAGAGAAATTATCACCACACATGATACATATTAATAACAAAAAAACAATTACAATAAAATGTAATGCTATGCATGAGCTTAGACTCTACTTCACAATGTGGTATCATTTTAACTCTGAAGTACTTGGTTAGGAGGCTTGATACTATGCCACCATCCCGGTGGACGGGCAATTCAAATTGGCCTTGTCCTCATAGATCCCCTCAACTTAACCTGAGACACATATACGTGACAGTCGAGGTAAACGTGTGTTGCATGGTAGCTCCCGACATTTGGAGTGCTACCTCCAAGTCACCTAGGAATTCCCCACCTGAATACCTCCAAGGTCTAACAATCTTGCCTTAAGGCTCGACAGCAGACCGCCACGATCAAGCTCATTCAGTTGTACTTCCCCAGAATCACTAGGCTTGTTAGGCCCTACCTATATGATGACAATATAATCTTCACTTTGCAAATTCTCAATATTTATTTTCTCCCCTCGTTGGTCTATGATACTCCATTAAGACCGTCATCTCAAACACAAATTGAAATCACAATTATTTCACAAACTATAGAGTTAATTCACTATTCTCATCACAGTTTATAACATCACTATCATTAATCATACATTATCAACATCATCACGTAAACTCCTCACAAATTTAGAGCATCACTATCATCAATCAAACATCATCACGTAAACTTATCATAATTTATAACATCACAATTATTAATCATACATCATCATCATCACATAAAATTATCACAACACATCCACCTTTCGTTATCACACCACATAAACTCATCTAATCACACATATATGTAAATTTAATTCAACACCCAATATCACAATAATATCAATTTCACACATTCAAAGAAATTAAATCAATCAACACCCTACAAATATTTCTATTCTATATTTTAATCTCACAATTTCCATATTTTTAAATTAATTAATTTATCCCTCAAAGAGCTACTGCCATACGTAGCTAGCGTCGGATGAATCGTTGGGAATTACAGTTTTCATGTTCATCTCACAATATATTATACTTATGAATTTAAACGCTCTCTCACCCCTTACCTTATTTTGACGATTTCACACACGAATATGATTCCATGAGCAAACAAACTTTGTTCATTGACTCTTTGTCCTTCAATCGATCTAACTCGACAGTTTATTAGTAAACGTTAAAAATAAATTATGAGAAGATACTCTAAAAACTAAAATCGAAATTCGGTCAAGGAAAATTACCATAAATCAGAAACCCAATTATTGGATAATATAGCCAATTTTCACACTGTTGTTTTGGCGTTGGTTTCACTCAAAGCAGACTTAAGATGAAGGAGAACGGTGCAAAATAACGAATTCTACAAACGAAGAAGTCGAGTATTTTAAAGAGGAATTGGGGTTGTTAAGAATATGAAAAATTATGTTTAATTGAAGAGTTAAATGAATAAAATAGCATACTCAAATTTGGGCGAAAATAGAGAAAGTTTTCTAGAGCAATTATCGATCACCGATATCAAACGATAGGGTTATTGTTGTGTTTCCTCTTTGGTATTACGGCTGCCCTTCCAACTCCCTTCCCTTTTTTGTTTGTTTTATTTTATGAACAATTAGGTTCATACATGAATGAAACCCATTGGTCTCCTTTTAGGTTTTACAAGTTTTATCTTATTTTATTTTAAAACACAATTTTATTAATAAAACATTATTACTATTTCAAAACTAATAATTTATAAATAAAAATAATTAATCTTTTAAAATACATTAATAAAAAAAAATCTCATATTTAAAATAATCTTTATAATAATATTTTTAGTTTTTTTCAAATATTCAAATTAAGATATTACCATCATTAGAGAATAGTCAAAATTATAAAATAAATAAGTATAACAACAAAACTATATATTAATTAATTAATCTTAATAAATATTTATAAAATCAGAATGTCATAACAAGTATATAAAAATAAAGTAAATTAAACACAATATCACTACTATTTTAAGATAATTATTTATAAAAAAAATAACTAAAAATAAAAAATAGTTATAAATAATTGAAATATAACCACGTGCATACTTCACATCATTCAAGCGCACCTAAAAGTATTACATTAATTGGGAACAAGTATATATACGTAAAATCGTATAAAATATTTTTCTTTAAAATATATATATATTACACTAAAATACTATTATTTTTTTAAAATTTATCAAATTATAAAATATAATATTTATTATCTATATCGCTCATGTAATCTAAGATTTATAAAACTAGCACATAGAAATCATTTATATAACAAAAAAATTAGTCAGAAAATTTAATATCGTATATTCTAAAATAATTTTTATATTAAATTAATTATTTAAGATCATACTTAACTGATAAAATAGTTTAATATAAAATTTGGGGTGTTACACGAAGTTTTGTGAAAAACATTGATTTTTTAGGATTTCTATGTTTGTGTACTTGTGTTGTTATGGTTTTTGTTCTTTAGCCTTGAGTATATATTTATAATTAAAATTAGGGTTTCAATTTAGTCCTTTGTTAATTTTGAATGATATCTCCATTTTTGTTGTCTTCAAACCTAATTATTAGACCATGTCTTCAAACCCAAATATCATACCCAGACATCAGACCCAAACTTCATACCCATACATTAGACCCAAACTTCAAGCCCAACTATCAGAGGCAGTTTTGTAACAAACTTTAGAGACAAATGCACATTCTTTACCAGAGCGTGCATTTTTCTAATTTACTTGACCAAATTTATTTTGTTTCCTCTAACCTTTTTAATTTCTCTGGTGACTTCCTTTAGTGACTATTCGATGGTCACCTTTCTCTAGTGACTGTCCTCTGATGGTATTCTCTAGTGGTTTTGTAACACCCCTATATTTAACAGCGCGAGTGTATCATAGAAATATCAAATAATAAAATATAATTTTTATTATTTATATCGCTCATGTAATCTAAGATTTATAAAACTAGCACATCATAGAAATCACTTATATAACAGAAAAATTAATCAGAAAATTTATTATCATATATTCTAAAATAATTTTAATATTAAATTAATAATTTAAAATCATACTTAACTAATAAAATAGTTTGATATAAAATTTGGGGTGTTACAATTCTCCCCTTGTTAAAGAATTTCGTCCTCGAAATTTATGGTGAGTAAATTAATATCTAATTTACCACCCTCAAGATTCAAACTTAGTCTATAAACATGTTTAAGACATTCAATCTCCACTTAAGCACATCATGTAAAATTCAACTAAGATAGCATGATAGACTAACATGACAAAATAAATCAATTAACACGTATAATATTTATCATTAAATTTTGAAATAAAACACTTATCACATTTACCATTAAATTATGACAGAAAATACCATAGAGTTACTCACTATAATTTACATACAAAACATAACATATAGATTATATCAATAATAACGTAGTTCATTTAGTTTGGTTAAATGGAACACATTTCAAGTACAATGTCAATTTCAACTATTTCTTTCAAACCAAATATTACTAGTTATACTCCTTAAAATAAAGTCTAAATCATATCACGAAACATTTGACAAATTTAACTCAGGTCTGACAAAGAGAGTAACTTTTTAAAATATAAAACACATCTAACAACTTAATAACACTATAATAGAATTACAATTAATTACTCTATAAAAACATTTTATATATATAATCAAGCAAAAATAATAATAATAATGATAGAGATAGAGATACTATTTCCCAATAACATATATTTAATAAATAAATTCATTCAATTGATATAAGCAATGAACATGTTTTTTAATTATTTAAAAATAAAATTAAAAGGTACTTCTAACAAAATAATGAGTTATCGTTGTCTCTTTTATTGATAATGAGTCATCGAGGTAGCTAGTCCCTCCTACTCATATAGTCAACTACTTAAGGAACTATAATTGCAGTCATTCAAATTAAAATATGAATAATTAATAGTATCTTACTCGTGGTTCAGGAGTGCGAAGGCGGCGCCACAA
>JBBPBS010000464.1:956276-1002177 GCA_037974835.1 Cicer judaicum
ATTATTATTATTATTATTATTATTATTATTATTATTATTATTTATTTTTTAAAAATAGCACATAGTAAAACTTAGCATAAATTATTTTTCTCTTGTGTGACTAATCTAAATTTTAAATAAAATCATCATAAATATATATTTTTATTATTATTTTAAGAATCAACACAACTCCAACACAATCTAATTCTCTATAATAAGTCAACAATAATTCACTTATAAAATATTTCCTTTTATAAATAAATCAAATTTAATCCCTTAATAATTTTTGTTTCTAAAAGTCTAACTATAAAATTTACACCAAACTTGATTATTCAAGAATTACTATTGCTAATGATATGAATTTTATACTATTTCAAAATCATGATGAATGTCGTAAATTGATTTCAAAAGCAATGTCAAAATTTTAATCATTTAGGTACAACCATCAACATTTTCAAGTGATTTTCACTTTTGATAAAATAAAGTTAAGTGCCCATATAAAAACTAAATTTTTAAATTTCATAACTATTTTTCAATACAATATTTTTAATTGACAATAATATCTACAACATTATCTTAAAACCAATAACAATAGTAATGAACACAATCACAAGATATTTTTTTTTCACAGATATCAATTCAAAATCAAAAATAAGAATTTTCTAGTCAAAATTAAAACTTTAAACATAAGAGATATAAATTGTGTTTCAATAAAATAATAATAATAATAATAATAATGATAATATTAATATTAATAATTTTTTTCCTTCTCTTTCTCAATTAGTAGACATTTTATCATGTGACATTTTTTGAACCATGATAAATCATTACCGAGTTCTTAAAATTTAAGACTCTAATATCAAGTTAAACTCAATGAGTTAATATTAGCTAAATAAATAACTTCAAAAAATTATCCTAACACCCTCACGATTCAATATTCATAGCCCCTCTAAACCAACGTAACAACAACACTTTATGATTTTCTTAAAAACAACACATAGTAAAATATGGTGTAAATTTTCAGCTATTTTAGGTAGTAATTGAAAAAGTAGTATAGAATTATTGTTACTTTATAAACAATAAATATTCAACTCAATCTAATTTATTTTTTTAAATAAGCAAGAGTAATTCAAAGAAAACTTATTTTTTTCATTTTACAAATAAGTCAACTCAAACTCAGGTAATTTTTTTTTTTTAATTTCCAAGTTCTACCACCTCTAATATTCAAGAATAATTATTATCATAAATATGAGTTTTCTAATATTTCAAAATTAATGCTAACTTTCTAAATTGACTTTATTAGAAAATTCAAAATTTTAATAATCATGTAGTTGCCCATCAATAGATAACTAGTATCACATCGATTAAATTCGTAATTTCAAACATATAGTTGCCCATCAATAGAAAAAATTATTTCTAACTATACACTATATTAAAAGAGCAAAAAATCAAAGTTATAAATATAAATCCAATCAAAAGGTAATTAACTCAATAATGTCAACATTTCAAATTAACTTAAATTTTAAGAAATAATTTCCTACTATATTTAATCACTTATATAGGAACGTAGAATCCACAACGCAACACAATTAAAGTAAGAAAATAGTAAATAGTTAATTAGTAACTTCATAAATATGTACAATAATACAAAAGCATACATCACATAACACAATAATATAACAAATAAAAACATGATAGTGAAAATAATTAATAATTATAATCAATTAATAATTAGTATTATCTCCATTAAATTATTTAAATATAAAACTAGTCAACAAAAAATTATTTATACCTATCCACTATAACAACAGAGCAAATAATCCAAGTTAGAAACGCAAACTACAAGTCTAATCATAATGTAATTAACTTGGTTATGTCAACAATTAAACTTCACACAAATTTTAACAAATAATTTCATAGTTTATTTAGTCACTTAATTAGAAGCTTATAATCACAACATAAATAGAGTAAGCAAAAAATAAATAGTTCATTAGTAACTTCAAATAAATGTATAATTATACAAAAGCATATACCACATGACAAATAACACAATAATATAAAAGCAAAAAAACATGATAGTAAAAAAATTAATACACAAGAAAACACAATTGACACGACTGACATTTGACTCTCTTTGAACAGACACTCAACCCACCCACTTGATTGGACAAACCAGACTTTGATACTACTAATGTGACATCCTAAATCCAAAAATAATATATATAATAATTTATAACATATTTATATAAAATTTGCAGCGGATAAATAAAAATATATTTCCATGAAAATAAAAACTTTATATTTAATCTAGGATATCACGTTTCTCAAAAATAAAAATAAAAATAAAAATACTTTAAACTTATTTTATCCATTAAAATAGTGCAACCTCGATAAGCTTGATCTAAGTATAATTACTTGATTTAATTCTAAAAACTTACTAGTACTTCAAAGGTTTTCATACAAAAATTCGATTCAAATTAATTAAGTAAAATACAAATTAAAACCCTTATTCCCGGTATCACTTATCAGAGTGGGGTTCCTCCCGAACCTGAACTTCAAGACTCATTAACCTGTAATAACTGTGATTTCGCAAACGCAGGGCCCAACCAGTCAAACACAAACAACGAAGGAGGTGAGTTTTGAAATTATGATGACAGTATAATATAAGAAAGAAGAACACACAAACAATCATAATAGGACCGTATCATTACACAAATATTCCATCAAGAACATATCACATTCAAAGGTCAAAACCACTCAAGGAAAATAAATAGATTTCACTGTATCATCAAATTGTCTAAGAGAAATTATCACCACGCATGATACATATTAATAACAAAAAAATAATTACTATAAAATGCAATGCTATGCATGAGCTTAGACTCTACTTCACAATGTGGTACCATTCTAACTCTGAAGTACTTGGTTAGGAGGCTTGATACTATTCCACCATCCCGGTGGACGAATAATTCAAATTGGCCCTGTATTCATTGATCCCCTCAACTCAACCCGAGACACATATACGTGACAGTCGAGGTAAACGTGTGTTACGTGGTAGCTCCCGACATTTGGAGTTCTACCTCCAAGTAACCTAGGAATTCCCCACCCGAATACCTCCAAGGTCTAACAATCTTGCCTTAAGGCTCGACTGCAGACCGCCACGATCAGGCTCATTCAGTTGTACTTCTCAGAACCACTAGGCTTGTCAAGCCCTACCTATATGATGATAAAATAATCTCCACTTCACAAATTCACAATATTTATTTTCTCCCCTCTTTGGTTTATGATACTCCATTAAAACTGTCATCTCAAACACAAATTGAAATCACTATTATTTCATCAACTATGGAGTTAATTCACTATTCTCATAACAATTTAGAACATCACTATCATTAATCATACATCATCATCATCACAAACTCCACACAAATTTATAGCATCGCTATCATCAATCAAACATCATCATGTAAACTTATCACAACTTATACATCACAATTATTAATCATACATCATCATCATCACATAAAATTATCACAACACATCCATCTTTTGTTATCACACCACATAAACTCATCTAATCACAAATATATGTAAATTTAATTCGACACCCAATATCGCAATAACACCAATTTCACTCATTCAAAGAAATTAAATCAATCAACACTCTACAAATATTTATATTCTATATTTTAATCTCACAATTTCCATATTTGTAAATTAATTAATTTATCCCTCAATGGGCTACTGCAATACGTAGCGAGTCCCGGATGAATTGTTGGAAATACGGTTTTTCCGTTCATCTCACAATATATTATACTCATGAATTCAAACGCTCTCTCACCCCTTACATTATTTTGACGCTTTCACACACGAATATGATTCCACGAGCAAACAAACATTGTTCATTGAGTATTTGTCCTTCAATCGATCTAACTCGACAGTTTATGGGTAAACGTTAAAAATAATTTATGAGAAGATACTCTAAAAACTAAATTCGAAATTCGGTCAAGGAAAATTACCATAAATTAGAAACCCAATTATTGGATAATATTAGCCACTTTTCAGACGGTTATTTTGATGTTGGTTTCACTCAAATTGGACTTATGGTGAAGGAGAACGGTGCAAAATAACGAATTCTACAAACTAAGAAGTCGGATATTTTATAAAGGAATTGAGGTTGTTAAGAATCTGAAAAATTATATTTAATTGAACAGTTAAATGAATGAAATAGCATACTCAAATTTGGGCGATAATAGAGAAAGTTTTCTGGTGCAGTTATCGATCACTGGTGTCAAACGATAGAATTATTGTTGTGTTTCCTCTTTGGTTTTACAGCTGCCCTTCCAACTCCCTTCCCTTTTTTGTTTTAGTTTATGAACAAGTTCATATATGAATAATTTTTTTTTATTAATAAAGCATTATTACTATTTCAAAACAATTAATTTATAAATAAAAATACTTTATCTTTTAAAATACATTAATAACCAAAAATCTCATATTTAAAATAATCCCTATAATAATATTTTTAGTTTTTTTCAAATATTCAAATTAAGATATTACCATCATTAGAGAATAGTCCAAATTATAAAATAAATAAATATAACATCAACACTTTATATATTAATTACTAAATCTTAATAAATATATATAAAATCACAATGTCATAACAAGTATATAAAAATAAAGTAAATTAAACACAATATCACTACTATTTCAAGATAATTATTTATAAAAAAATAACTAAAAATAGAAAATAGTTGTAAATAATTGAAATATAACTACGTGCATACTTCACATCAGTCAAGCGCACCTAAAAGTATTACATTAATTGGGTACAAGTATATACACATAAAATCGTATAAAATATTTTTCTTTAAAATATATATATTACACTAAAATACTATTAGTTTTTAAAAATATATCAAATAATAAAATATAATATTTATTATTTATATCGTTCATGTAATCTAAGATTTATAAAACTAGCACATCATAGAAATCATTTATATAACAAAAAAAATATTAGTCAAAAAATTTATTATCATATATTCTAAAATAATTTTAATATTAAATTAATTATGAAGAAATGTATGATGGCTTGGAACTTGATTTTGATAAAATGTATGATGGTGTGGAACCTCATTTTGATACAATTAACGAAGGTTTTGAATATGAAATTGACGATGTTATGAATGATGGTGTTGAACCAGTTATGGTGGATTTGATTGATGTATTTCCGACCGACACGATGTTTGATACGCGTGATGATTTAATGAGATGGGCTAGAAATTTTGGACGCGAAAACAAAATTGCCATTGTCATCTTTAGATATGAAACTATGACAACACGACCAAGAACAAAGACAAGATTAATTATTAGTTGTGAAAGAAGCGATAAATATAGAACTTGGAATAATCCTAAACCTATGAGGAGTATCTGAATTAAAAAATGTGAATGTTTATTTAGACTGAGAGGAACACCACAAGTGTTGGTGAGGGATGGTATCTACATCTAGCATGTGATCTCACCACGAATTGACCAAAATACTAACTCATCATTCTTTCTTAAGCCGATTATCTCAAGAAGAGAAAGTTGTACTTCGTGATATGACGAAGAACACCATCAAAACCAAGAAACATATTGATGACATTAAAGGATCATAATGTTGAAAGTTCAACCATAATTAAACAAGTTTACAGTGCACGTCAAACTTATTGCTCACTGTTTAGAGGTAATAGATCAGAAATACAACATCCAATGACATTGATGGGACATGACAAATTATGTATCAATATAGGAAGGTAGATGTTTCAGATGAGTTGATGGACATATTATGGGTCCATCTAGATGTTATAGTTATTGTAAATAATTTTCGCATACCATTGATTATGGATACTGCACTAGCTCTCCTACTTGTCATCCCAATTCTCCCCGTATATGTAGCCCTGCTTGAGATGGGGTCGTATTCCCAAGAAATCAACAAATGTCGGTTAGGGAAGTCTAACGATGTTTCCGTCGTCAAGGTAACATTCGGTAGAACAAATTGTGGTATCATTAGAGGGAAAAGCCTAATTTACACAATAATATAAATGGTCACCAACAGAAATTAACAATTAACAATTAACATTTAACAATTATGTCATGAAGACAAACAATAAGACTTAGTAGTTATGACATGACAACAAATAATGACAAAACATGTATATTCATATAACATATCATAACAAACATTACTCGCATGCCAAACACCCTAATGCAATGCTTATATGTTAATGCACATGATTCTTGAATTATCATACCCTCATCAAGGGATGTAAATCATAAATGTACCGCCTCTCAAAGACCAGTACTAATTATCGAGGTGCCACCTATAACATATCATCATGACCAGAGTGCAGTCAATCACAGACTAAGCGACTAAAAATCCTCGTAAGGATAAGATGGACCATTCAATTCATGGAAAAATCCTGTTGTCGATCACGGTAATAACTAAAAATCCAGTTGTCCAACAATTATTATGTAAATATAGCTATTAAAAGACTCTCTTTTTAATACTCATTAAACACTAATAATTTTTCATATTTCTCACATAGCATACTCAAAACATATTCTCATCGATAAAATTCAAAACATGTAGCAACCTATATTATCAATCATGAATGCATAATCACATAAATATTAACCATCAATATTGAAACATTTATCAAACATATATGGTCCGTATGTGCAAACTAAAAATTGGAAGGAGCTCTTACATCAATTATAGCTTTTTCAACAACTATTGCTACAATAATCAAACTCAACGAAAATCTCGCTTGTACCAACACCTTCAATCAAATAGAGTTTGACTTAGTCAAATTTGTTCATGAACTTTGACTACCTTACAACCCTTTTCTTATTGCTACCCCATTTAGAGTATATTTCACTAACAGAGTTTACAACAAGTAAGGACTAAGAGTATTATTATTCACAATACCCACTTTCAACATATAAGACATATTTTTAGAAATCAACATCTTTCAATTTTTCAGAGAATTCACTAACAATCATTCGAAACATCTTAAATTATTTTTCTCAAAATTTTTCACACAACCACAAATTTTCTCAAATTTGCAATAACTCATTTTTTTTCTTTCAAATAACTGTAAGTTTGATCTACTATATTTTAAAAAACTAAATTTTGAATCCAAGTATTTACCTCATAAAAACGTAACCACAACAAAGAATATCAATAAATGTTTTTCTAGTTTCAAAGTTCTAACTCTTTTAAATAGTTTAATTCCTTTTAAAATATAATAAATATTTTTGTAAGACCCTTAATTTTAAATCCTAAATTAAACAATTATAGGGTATTTTGTGTTGAATTTCTTAGGCTTTTAGCCCAATTTTTGGTATGTAGTAAGTTAAATGCCAAAAATATATATTTTGGAAATTGGATTAAAATTATTTGTCGGAAAATAATTAATATACGTTGCGAAGAATTTAATATCGGAGAGGTTTGTTAAAAACATCACTCGTTCTTGAAAATTTATGTCAATTGAATTGTGACGAGATTAGATATGTATGTGTGTGTGTGTGTGCATTCAACCTTCGTTCTTCTTTCTTCCTTCTCCCTTGTTTTCTTCTTTTGCTTTCTTTTGCTTCAAGAAAAGAAATCCCAAGGCTTAGTGGGCGAGGAAGAACAAATTTTTCGAGCTTTCTTCTTCTTCTTCTTCTGTGATTCGTAAATGAAGAAAAACGGTATTAGGGGTTTTCAAAACCGTCAAACACCAACCCCCATTTTTTTTCTAGATCTAAGTTTCATTTCGAGAAGAGATAGAAGGGAAAGTTACTCACCTCCATGCTATGGTGCTAGTGAACTAACTTTGGAAGCGACATCGCGAGCGAAGATTTTACCAGAATCATTCGCGGTGCCGTAAATCGTTGTCAGAGCTATCGTTAAGGTAAGGGCTCCTTCCAAACTTTTAGTTTGCATTTAGGGACTTATTTTTTGTTGTGTGGAAAATAAATTTGTTGGGTTTGAAGTGTAGATTCGAGGAAAATGAATTTAATGCTTTTATGGGTGAAATTTTAGAGTTGGGTTTTTGGTGGAAAATGAATTTAACTCATTTATGTGTGGTTTTGAGGAAATGAAATTTGATATGTTTGAGTGGTGGGTTGTGATGATTTGTGGTTGACGTGTTTGAGGTGTTCATAGTTAATATTATAAATTGTGAGATATGTTTGGGTGGATTTTGTGGAAAAATGAATTGATGTGAATTGTGGATTGAATTTGAGAATATGTCTGAGTATGCTCTGTGTGGAATTTGAAAATCATTAGAGTTAAACGAGTATTAAAAATAAGGAATATTTTAATATCTGCGTTTACTTAATGATTATCGTGAAAATCGTTAGAGTTAAATGAGTATTAAAAATGGGGAATGTTTTAATATTTGCATTTACTTAATGATTATCGTGGATAGAGTTAGAGTATGCTCATGCATTTCATTGTACATGGCGACCGGATGGGCCATGGTGATAGTGGTGACCGGATGGGCTAGGAGATGATTCCATGTGATTTGTTGGTTCATCTTATCCTTAGAGAGATTATCGCGTCGTGCTGATTTGTGAGAGATTGCATTCTAGAACGTGTTGATCTGTGAGCGATTGCACTTTAGAAAATAGTGTAAGGCATGTGATAGGCGACACTTTAGTAAATCGTGCGGGCCTGTGATGGGTGGCACCTTGATAATTAGTATAAGGCCGGTAATAGGCGATACAATTAAGATTTATGCCCCTTTGAGGAGGGTTTTGGTTTGGAATTCTGGGTCCATGCATTTTGGCATATATGCATTGCATTAGGGTGCTTGGCATGCGAGTTGTGTTTGATTCGAGATTATGATTGAGTGTTTGAAATCAAGTTGTCATGGTGATTGTGTTATAATTGCCAAGTGTGTATGTTTTGGAATTGTGTGTAAGTGTGATTGATTGCAAAACGATTTCGAAACTCAAGTTGTCGCAGTGATTGTGATATAATTGCTAAGTGCGAATGTTTTGGAATTGTGTGTAAGTGTGATTGATTGCAAAACCATTTCGAAACTTAAGTTGTCATGGTGATTGTGCTATAATTGCTAAGTGTGAATGTTTTGGAATTGTGTTTAAGTTTGATTGATTGCAAAACCTTTTCGAAACTCAAGTCGTCATGGTGATTGTGCTATAATTGCTAAGTGTGATTGTTTGGATTTGTGTGTAAGTGTTGATTGATTTCAAAACCCTTTTAAAAGCTGAATTTTGCTGTTTTTCTGCAGCTGTCTGATGTGTATTCGAATACAGAAGGTTATATTCGAATATAGACATTTGTTGTTTTTACTGCTGACTTATGTGTAGTCTAATACAGAAGGCTGTATTCGAATACAAACATGCTATTTTTGCTGCTGACTTATGAAACAGCCTTGTATTCGAATACAAAGATGTTGTATTCGAATACAACAGTGCAGTTTTGTTAAAAACTTCATTTTCAACTTTTTTTATGCATGTTTGGTTTATGGAAACCCTTTTAAGGTGCATGCTAAGTTGAAAGGTTATTTTGTGCATATAAAAACATAAATGTTATGTGTTAATTGTTAATTTCGGTTGGTTACCCTTTACAACTATTGTGGAAATCTGGGATTTGCTCTCATATGAGAACCAGGATCTTTCCATAGGTTAGTACCCTGTGGATGGGAATAAAGTTGGACACACCTGACTGGAGCTGTGTCTGGAGGATCTTGCGGGGCGCGTGAAGATCACTTGAGTTGTACAGTTTTTTGTAGTATGATCAGATTAGGTGGACGTATAGGGACTAGATGTCTTTCTTTTTTGTTGTATTTATTTTAATTTGGAAGACTGTACCTATACCAATATTGTCAGCTTGACATTTTATTTTGATGGATTCCATGTACCACATTTTGATGTGTAAATACTTTGGATTCATATTTCAAAAACTATTCCGCTGCTTGTAAATACTGTTGACTCTTGTCGTTGAGTTAAGACTTAAATATTTATCCAAAAGTATTTCCTTCTTTATTTCTTTGTTTTTATGAATTCTTTTGAAAAAAAAAAATACACTCGCGCTGTTAAAAATCGGGGTGCTACAATTTTTTTCTTCTTTTCTTATCTACTTAACTTGTATTTTAATTCATGAAACTTGGAATTCTTAAAAAAATGAAATTTTAACTCAACACTTTAACCTTAACAAATTTAATACTTTAAATAAAATCATGCAAACTTGTTCGTTAACCGCTTAATCTTCTTTTCCTCAATTCTTACAGGTAGTTCTTCGAATGACAAGTTATCCTTTAGTTGAATTGTGTCTAATTCGATCATGTGTGACAGATCCCAAATGTATTTCCTTAATTGCGACATATGAAATACGTCGTGAATATTGGACATTATCGGAGGCAACATAATTTGATAAGCCACAGGTCCAATTCGTGCAGTAATTTGGTATGGTCCAATAAATTTCGAGGTTAATTTGCTTGATTTTATGGCTCTGCAAACTCTAGTTGTAGGTGTGACTCTAAAAAACACATGGTCATCCTACTGGAATTTTAAAGTTTTGTGATACTTGTCTGCATAACTCATCTAACGATCTTGCGAGATCTTCATTTTCTCCGTTATCTTATTGACCTTCTCTATAGTATGTTGCACTATCTTAGGTCCTACAATCATACGTTCACCAGCCTTATACCAGAACAAAGACATTTGGCACTTGCGTCCATAGAAGAAAACTCAATCAATGGCAGTACATCATCCTAGCTTCCTCTATCATCTAATACACATGCTGTCAATAAATCATCCAAGGTTTGATTTGTTTTCTCAATCTATCTGTCCATTTGCGGATGATATGTTTAACTCAATCTTATTTGATTTTCAACGCTTAATGCAATGCTACCCAAAAGTGCGACGTGAATTTCAGGTCACGGTCTGATATGATACTCGACGATACTTTGTGTAATCTCACAATATCAACAATGTAGATCTTTGTTAGCTTATCTACCTTATAGATCGTCTTTATTGGTAAAAAGTGTGCAGATTTCGTGTAATAAATTTGTGTACACAAAGTCTCTCTGCGTTGAAACGTACATGAACTGAGTTCACGTACGAGAACTAAGTTTGCATTTGAGTTCACGTGGGTTCTACATAGGCTGAGTTTGCATATGTAAACTGAGTTCAAGTACGTTTATGGGCAGCATTAGTTTGCATATTCAACTGAGTTCACATAGGTTTATGGGCTTGCGTAAAAAACCAGTTTAATGAAAAAAAGAACTACATATTGTAAAAAAAACAAGAGCAACAACAAGATTGATGCCAACTTGATGTAAGTGAGAGACAATAAAGATAATTGGAGACGTTGAAGTTGTTAAAAATTGAGGAAGAAGGAGAATGGGGTGTGAGAGAAAAGGATAAATATTGGTGGGAGGTAGAAGATGAAGATAGAAAGAGTGGTTAGGGTTGAAGATAAAGATAGAATGATAGATTAGGGTTAGAAATGTTATAAATAGGCAATGACATTTTAAATATTTCGTTTTTATAAAAAAATTGATGGTGTGGGTAGCAAAATTGAAAAATAAATTGTTCTCATAAAATTATTTTGTTATCATCAAAATAATTAAAGGTCATTGTTTATCTAACAAACTTTGTATCTTATAGAATAATTATGGGTCATTGTTTTCATAAAGTAAATTTTGTTATTTGACAAACTTAGTATCTTATTCTTTTATTATCATATCATATGTATTGGTTATGTTTATCATTTGATCATTTTTTTAATACAACAATGTCAATGTCAATATTAGGATCCTGAATAAAACATTGTTCCTAAAGTCATTGGAGATTTTCTTGAAAAACCTTTGCAGTTTCATATAGATGTAAAGAATGATGTCAATTCAAATGTTGAACAATAATTTTGTGTCAAAAAATTTTATGCTTAAATTGATGTTATCAATAAGTTCTAATCTAATGTTGTTGGGGTTATTTCAAATCTCTTACCCTTTATAATTTATTTTGTCATCTTAAATATGTATTATTTCCTAATTATTTAGACATTAAGGTGTATTAGGTTGATGCTGGTGTTGAGGATAATTTAAATGTCAGTGTAGTGAAGGATTAAGTATGTAGAAATAGTTGTTGAGGATAAATGCGAAGACAATAATGCAGTCTCTAATCCTATTACAGTTGATTTTGCATAATGTAATCCTCTTAAAAGAGGTTTCATGGAAGCTAGTGATGGCAATGACGAAGCCAACTCCAAAGTTGTAAAAAACATCAAAAGTAAAATCTATGCAAACATCTGCATTTGCAATGATGGATTTTTGTATGTTTTGTTCGTTTCCTTTCAATTGTGTATGTACCTCATAGAGTTAAAATCTATGCACATGACTTTAGTTATTTTTGGATATTTTCAATGGTTACAATTAAAATTTGAAATTGGTTATAAAGTGGTACCTTGTTGTTAGTTCTGTTGTAGTGCATATATATATTTGTGCAAAATGTAATATTTAATATTTAGTCTTTCGACTATAACCAATAGAATAAAGATTATTTGCAACCAATCTTTACTAGGCATATTTATTATTGAATTTGAAGTGTCATGTATTTGAAATCACCTATAATTTATGTTGAGTAATAATAATGAACTTTATGATTCAATCACATGTCTTTTAATTGAATATATAATGAAGATAAATATTGTTAAAATATTGAGTTACTAAAACAATGTACATGTAATACGTTACCATACAACAATTCTTTAGCTAAATCATTGTGCACAATTTTTGTCACTCAAAATTTGTCTCAAATGTAATTGAAAAAATTGTAGGTATATTGCAACACCCTAAATTTTATAATAAAGTATTTTATTAATTATGATTTTAAATAGTTAATTTGATGTTAAATGGGTGCTTTCTATGATGTGCTAGTTTTATTATTTTATTATTTAATATATTTAAAAATAATAATAATAATAATAGTATTTTAGTGTAATATTTTAAAGAATAAGATTTAGGCGATTTTACGGGTATTTGTGAGTTGATAATTAATATGATATTTTCTTGTGTGTTTGACTAATATTAAATGTGCACTTAATTATATTTAATTATTTCTAAAGATATCTTATTTTAATTATTTATTTTATAAATAATTATCTTGAGATAGTAGTAATATTGTGTTGGATTTTCTTTATTTTTATATACTTATTTTGGAATTGTGATTATATATATTTATTATGATCTAGTAATTAACATAAAATATTATTATTATATTTATTTATTTATTTTATAATTTTGACTATTCTCTAAGGATATATTATTATAACGTGAGTATTTTGAAAAATATAATTATAGTGAGTAATTTGAATATGAGAGTTTGGGTTGTTAATAATATGTATTTTTCTAAAGGTTAATTATTTTTATTTCCCTAATTTATCAAGTATTATTTTTGAAATATTAGTAACTAAATTTTGTTAAATTTTTTTTTAAAAAAAAATAACTTTGGTAATTGTTGGTTTTATATAAAAAAAAAAAAGATTAAAATATGATTCATGGGTTAAGCCAAGTAAAACCTAATTGAAGAATCAAACAAAACAAAATATTGAGGAAGAGAAAGGTATCCGCACGACAACACCTGCTCCTAAGAGGAATTGGCACAAAATTAGAAGACAATTGACACCGGCGATCATAATTGTCTCAGAAAATTGTCTCTGTTTCCGTCCAAATTTCAGTATATTATTTTATATATTTAGTTATTCAATTAAACATAATTTTTCAGATTTCTAACAACCCCTATTTCTCTCTAAAATATCCAACTTCTCCGTTTATAGAATTCATTGTTTTGCACCGTTCTCCTTTACCGTAAATCCGATTTGAGTGAAACCAATGCCAAAACGATCGTGTGAAAAGTAGCTATATTATCCATTGATTGATTTTATGTTTTATGGTAAGTTACCTTAACCGAATTTCGAAATTTAGTTCTTGGAGTGTCTCCTCATAATTAATTTTTGACGTTTACCTATAAATTGTCGAATTAGGTCGATTGAAGGGAAAATAGTCAAAGAACAAAGGTTGTTTGCTCGTGGAATCGTATTTGTGTGTAAAAAGCGTCAAAATAAGGTAAGGGGTGAGAGAGCGTTTGAATTCATGAGCATAATATACTATGAGATGAACGAGAAAACTGTATTTACCAACAATTCATTCGGGCTCGCTACGTACAGCAGTAGCCCTTTGAGAGATAAATTAATTATTGTAAAAATATTAGGATTGTGAGATTAAAATGTTAAATTGAAATGTTTATAACATGTTGATTGATTTAATTTTGAATAATTGTGTGATATTTCATATTTGATATTGTTGTGATGTTGGATGTTGAATGAAATTATGTGCATATGTTTAATTAGACGAATTTATGTGATGTGATAATAAAAGATGGATGCATTGTATGACATATGTTTATGTGATGATAATGATGATGTTTGGTTGATGATAGCGATGTAATGTAATTGTGATGAGTTTATATGATGATCATGATTATGTATGATTAATGATGTTATAAAATTGTGATGAGAATATTGAAGTGTAAGAAAAAATATGACTTCTAATGCAAGAATTATGTATATGACAGTACTTCTAATGCAAGAATTATGTACCAATATTAAACAATCAAACAATGAAGTAAAAGATAAGGGATAGAAGAGTGATACTCAGATATTTATCCTGGTTCGGTCGTCTGTAAGACAACCTACATCCAGTCCCAAGATCAACCTGATCTTAGCCTTTTTCACTAGAATCTTCTACATCCAGTCCAGCTAGTGTAACACCCCAAGATCATATTTTCTTATATATTTGATTAATGTTAAGTGTGTACATATTTATATTTTAATCAATTTTAAGTATCTCTTATTTTAATTATTTCTAAATATATCTATTTTAATTATTTGTTCTATAAATAATTATCTTGAGATCCTAGTAATATATTTGTGTTTGATTTTCTTTATTTTAATATACTTATTTTGGAATTGTAGTTATATATATATATATTATGATTTAGTATTTAATATAAAATATTGATTTTATATTTATTTATTTTATAATTTTGACTATTTTCTAATATGATGGTATTATTATAATGTAAGTATTTTGAGAAATAAGTATAATTGTAGAGATTATTTTGAATGTGAGAGTTTGATTATTAGTAATATGTTTTTTTTTTATATTGATTATTTTAATTACTCTAATTTATAAAATATTAGTAATCTTTGGAAAACTAAATGGTATTTGAAGGAATATTAAAAAGGAGATTAAATAATTATTAGTTTTATTTTAACAAAATAAAAATAATAATAATAGTAAAATATAAATAAAGAAACCAATGGGGTTGACTCTATGAACCCTAACTGTTAATAATATAAAACAAACAAAAGAAGGGAATGGAGTTGGAAGGGCAGCCATAGAACTAAAGAGTAAACACAACAACAACCTATCGTTTGACACTGGAGAGCCATAACTGCCCTAGAAAAGTTTCTCTGTTTTCGTCCAATTTTCAAAATCCTTATTTTGTACCGTTCTCCTTCACCGTAAGTCCGATTTGAGTGAAACTAACGCCAAAACGACCGTGTGAAAAGTGGCTATATTATCCACTGATTGGGTTTCTGATTTATGGTAATTTTCCTTGACCGAATTTCGAATTTAGTTTTTAGAGTATCTTCTCATAATTTATTTTTAACGTTTACCCATAAACTATCGAGTTAGATCGATTGAAGGACAAAGAGTCAATGAACAAAGGTTGTTTGCTCGTGGAATCGTATTCGTGTGTGAAAGCTTCAAAATAAGGTAAGGGGTGAGAGAGCGTTTGAATTCATGAGTATAATATATTGTGAGATGAACGGGAAAACCGTATTTCCCAACGATTCATCCAGGGCTTGCTACGTACGGCAGTAGCCCTTTGAGAGATAAATTGATTAATTTGAAATATGAGAATTGTGAGATTAAAATGTGAAATAGAAATTTTTATAAGGTGTTGGTTGATTTAATTTTCGATACTTGTGTGGTAGTTGATATTTGTTATTATTGTGATGTTGGATGTTGAATGAAATTATGTGTACATGTTTGCTTAGATGAAATTATGTGATGTGATAATAAAATATGGATGCAAGGTTTGATATATGCTTACGTGATGATAATGATGATTTTTGATTGATGATAGTGATGTTATAAAATTGTGATGAGTTTACACGATGATCATGATTATTTATGATTAATGATATTATAAAATTGTGATGAAAATATTGAAGTACCCCATACTTGATGAGATAGTGATGATTCTTAAATATGGTGCTCTTAATGGAGTAGTCTAAGCTAACAAGGGGAGAAAATAAATATTGTGAACTGAATGAGCCTGATCGTGGCTAACTGAATGAGCCTGATCGTGGCGGTCTGCTGTCGAGCCTTAAGGCAAGATTGTTAGACCTTGGAGGTATTCCGGTTAGGAATTCCTAGGTGACTTGGAGGTAGCACTCCAAGTGTCGGGAGCTACCATGCAACACACGTTTACCTCGACTGTCACGTATATGTGTCTCGGGTTGAGTTAAGGGGATCTATGAGGACAGGGCCAATTTGAATTGTCCGTCCACCGGGATGGTGGCATAGTATCATGGCCTCCTAACCAAGTACTTCAGAGTTAGAATGGTACCACATTGTGAAGTAGAGTCTAAGCTCATGCATAGCATTGCATTTCCTTGTGATTGTTTTGTTGTGATTGATGTGTTTCAAAGGTAATATTAATTAGATGATTTGATGCATATTATAATGAGATGATTATTTTACTTGAGTGACTTTGATGTTATAGTATGATACTATTTAATTAAATATTTTGATATATCGTAAAGTGATTATGATACGGTTCTATTATGATTGTTTGCGTGTTCTTCTTACTCATATTATACTATTAACATGATTTCAAAACTCACCTCGTTCGTTGTTTGTGTTTGACTGGCTGGGCCCTGCGTTTGCGAAATCACAGTTATTACAGGTTAATGAGTCTTGAAGTCCAAGTTTGGGAGGAACCCCGCTCTGATAGGTGATACCGGGAATAAGGGTTTTAATTTGTATTTTACTCATTTAATTCGAATCAAATTTTTGTATGAAAACCTTAGAAGTACTAGTAAGTTTTTAGAATTAAATCAAGTAATTATACTTAAATCAAGTTCATTGAGATTAAATTGTTTTATTTGAGTAATAAAATTTGAATTGTTGCATGTGTACTTTAAGAAACATGATATCCTAAATTAGTTACAAAAGTTTTTATTTTCTTGAAATTATAATTTTATTTATCCGCTGCAAATTTTATAGAAATATGATATAAATTATTATATATATTATTTTGGGATTTAGGGTGTCACAGCTAGCTCCTAGCCTATCTATCCAACTATCTTGATTCTAACATTCATCCATCGCATCCCTTGAGTTATTTCGGTAAACTCACACAAGATTGCAATGAGGTTCCTTCTTGATGATCACAAGCATCAACGAACAGTAACCACCAGTTTAGCTACTGGATTTTTACACAGTTTGGTTTCAATGTAATTTTACAAAAATTGACAACAAAGAAGATCAAAAGATCTTTCTAATAAAAGCGACATGATCACACAATGATGTTCAAACTATAAGTGTTTGCCAAGTGGTTTAGTTTTTCAAAGTATTGTGTGTATCAAAAGTTCGGAGGTCTCAAAAGTTCTGTTTCAGAAGAATTTCAATTATGTGTATTCTAAGTGTTGTCTAAAAAGTTATATTGAAAAACAGTTTTGAGACAATTTTTATATGTTTCAGAAAAACACATATAAATCGATTTGCCAATCGATTTTATAAAGAATAGAAACACTCCAATCGATTGCCAATCGATGCTCGTATTTCTTGTTTTTCTTGAATCTTGAAAACATATGCATCAATCGATTTGCCAATCGATTGTGTTAATTCATAAATCAGAAAACTGAGACAAGTTCATATCAGCATCGATTGGGTAATCGATTTCGAATGTTTTGTTCAAACAACGAGATCAAAATAATCGATTCCACAATCAACTAATATTCCATCATAATCGATTTGGCAATAGGTTTGTAACTGAAAACAATTACTCCAATCGATTTGTCAATCGATTAGACTGATCATAGGGACTCCATAAATTTGCACTAATCGATTCGTCAATCGATTTGCTTTGTCCCAATGGCTCAGGTGTTTAATTCCAATCGATTTACTAATCGATTTGAATTGTTACAAGGACTTAGCTAATTTGAAAATATTGATTTGCCAATCGACTAGAAACTTGGTTTCTGATATATGATTAAACATTTTCAACACCCAATCAATTTGTCAATCGATTCATATATGTCTTGCAAGTCAAGAAACAAAGTTCAATCGATGTCTCAATCGATTGGATTTGTCACAGAGCTACTGACTTAAAAAAACTTTCACCCAATCGATTTGGTTTAGAAATGGTTGTCTCTGTGTCTCACTCAATCGATTCATCAATTGATGTTCCAATCGATTGGTATGTTACAGTGGTCAAGTCTGATGCAAAATAAACTCGAAATCAATTTGCCAATCGATTTACAAGACTTGTGATTTGCCCCTGTAACTCACACAATCGATTTCTCCATTGATTCATGAATCGATTGTCCAATCGATTGCATTGCACCCAGAGTTCAAGTTTCACTGAGATCCTTCACATAATTGATTTATCAATTGATTGGATTAGTGATAACTTAACTTCTGAGTCACTCAATCGATTGCCCAATAGATGTATCAATTGATTAGTCAATTGATTTGGTTACTTGGTTCAATTTAAAAACACATTTTAACTTGGCAACAACATATGCATGAACTCATATATGATAAGTCTAAAGCCTAATAAACACAATCACTAAAGACACTTAAGCAAGGTTGACTTTGTCTAGCACATGCTTCACTTTAAGCTTGATTCCTCGCATTCCAAGCTTTGTGTCCATATGGTTAGTGTGTGTGTGTGTTTCTACCTGAAATGCAACTTGATTCTAACAGTTAGCTTAATCATAAGACATTGTATGTTTGTTAATTATGTCAAACTAAAATCAGGGGGACTTATGTCCAACAATCTCCCCCTTTTTGCATAAGTAACAAACATACAAGTTTAACTTGATTTAGACATTTCAAGGTATATAAAAAACAGTTAATTAAAAAGCTCCCCCTGAGTTTTTGCATGCATGAATCATTTAAAATTGCAGCAGCATAAACAGATGCAAAACATCAGAGTAAAGTAGTACTATGATTACTGCAATAATATCAAAGCTATACATTGTATTTCAGTAACATAGTTGCAGAGCTATAAACAAAGTTATAAACAATATCAACAGCAGTCATATTAACAAATTCATTTACAGCGGATAAAAAGAGAAGTATCAGAGCAAGACAAGAATGACTGTGACTGGTATCAGAATGGTTCATTGATTCAGAAATGACAAATATTAGCAGAATAACCACAGGAAACACAAGTTTAAATTGTACATTTTCTCCCCCTTTGTTACTGCATGCAAAAAGGCATAACAAAACAAGAAAAACAAAGAGATATATAGGGAAAATGATATTCATATAAACTGATCAATACAAGGCAATACAACAAAAAAAGATACAAAGCACCAAAGAACCTAAACACCTAAACTGGGTTGATCCATATTATTATCTAAGGGGGATGTTGAGACCTCTGTATTATCCTCAGCAGGTGTCTCCTCAACATGAGGTGCAGGTGCAGGGGGAAGGTTCAGTAGTTGTTTGTCGGCCGATATCAGCAATGTCGTTAAAAGACAGTTTGAGGCCGAGATGATCTTGTATTGTCCCGACGTCTTGTGCTACGGAATGCAGCTCCTCCTGAAGCTTAACCAAAACTGCTTCCATCCTTGCAGTTGTAGCTTCAACTCTAGCATTGTGAGCTGCTTGGGTTTCCATAAACTCCAGCAACTTTGCTAAAACTGCAGATGATGCTCCAATCTGCTCAGCTGGTTGTTCCATAGCAGGCTGAGCTGGTTCAGCAGTAGGCTGAGAGCGTGTCCAAATCTCGTTCACCCTCTTCAATTGCATCTGATTCATAATTGATTCTCCAAAAGTAAGGGTGGTTTTGGAGCATTCTTCTTTTGCCAAAGAAATTTTACAATGCTTTAGAACTCTTGTGATAAGCTGGGGATAGGGAAGCACCAACTTGCCTTGTGCAGCTTCCTGCATGTGCTTGAGCACTATCCACTCCCAACTCATCTTGAGCTCTTAGCAAAGTCCCCATAGCAGAAGAATGTCCAACTTTTGGACAACTGCGTGATTCCCGGAGCGGGGAACTAACATCCGTGTGAGAGCGTACATCAACATACGTTCTTGGACTTTCATCTGGCCAATAGGTAGTGCGACTGATTCCACAAAACCTTCTACCATCAGGTCCTGAACAACTGTGTGTCTGTCAACGGAGGCTTCCCATCCTTCGTCAGTAGCTTCAGCTTCTGAACCGCCATCAATAGATTTGCCGTGGAAGGGCAGTGCAGAAAGTGTGGAGAATTCCTCAAATGACATTGAAATTCTCTTCCCTTTGACTTCAGCTTTGAACCCGTCATTTGTAAGCTTGAATGTAGAGTAAAAAGCTCGAATCAGCTTAGGATAACTATCAAGAGATGAAGATAGAAAGGGTTCCAGACCATGAAACCTCAAATGGTTCTGGAAGGTGAAACCATCAGCATCAAAGTAAGTGAAATCCATGGTCCTAGCCTCATGGATTTTTCTGTTGAGAAAAGCAGCTGGTATCTCAACATTTGCAGTTCGTTTATCTTTCTGAGGTGGAGCTTGTTTAGGCTGAGGAGAAGGAGCAGCTTTCTTCTTTTTGGGAGCAGGAGTTCTGATTGCATCAGCCATGAGTTTCTCTATTGGAGGCTCCTTCCTCTTCTTAGCTTTTCCTTGGTCTATAGCAATGGCCTTGCCTTTGTCCTTGGCAAGAATCTTGTGTGTAGGAATGGACACACATTTAGAAGTTGGTGGGGGAGAAGGAGTTCTTCCACTTGAAGAAGATGAAGAAGAAAGAGATGGAGTTTTGGAATTAACTTGCTTTACACGAGCCATAGGTAAGAAAGATTAGATTTTGAGACAAAGAGGGGTATCAAAGATAGGTTGGGAGATGAATTTTTGTAGAAAGGCAGAGACTTGGTGAGAAATTTCTGGAAAAAAAATGAGAAGTAATCGATTGAGGGTTTAAGAAGGGTTTATATAACACTGTTCAAAATCGATTCCCAAATCAATTGTTTTAAGACTTTGCACAGGTCAATCGATTGCCTAATCGATTGGGTTACCGTTGCTGGGGAAGTGAAATCTATTGAGCCATAATTACCTTTCAACGGCTAGTAAAGTTGGCAACGGTAATAATGTCAATCGATTTCCCAATCGATTTCCTTTATTTCCTCAATCGATTTCCATATCAGTACAAACAGTTTCTCATATTAGTTCAGAAACCTGTTAATCTCAGCATCAATGTCCTAATCGATTTATCCAGAAGAATACTGATTCAATCGATTTCCAAATCGATTTCGAGGAAGATTTTCTCAAGTTTGAAGTCTGGGACCAAACTAATCGATTACCACATCGATTCTTTAAACAGAAGGAAACGATTTCCTAATCGATTGGAATTTAGGAATAGAGTAGCACAAACAGATACAGAGAACCACCAAATCGATTAACCAATCGATTTGGAGTTATCTAATTTTTAAAATTAGACACTATGCTTGAATCAATCGATTTTCCAATCAATTTTGTGAAGCACATTTCCTGTTAATCCACAGGATAATTGATTGTACAATCGATTGGGCACCTGTATCAGATTTCATTCTGATCAACTATTCCTAGTTTCATTCTAATATGAAGGAAGCTTTCTTTGGGTAAAGCTTTGGTAAATATGTCAGCCAACTGATCAGCTGTATTGAGATATTCAAGCTTTATGTTCCCATTTTGAAATTGATCCCTTATGAAATGATGCCTTATTTCTATATGCTTAGTCCTAGAATGCATGACAGGGTTCTTGGTAATACAAATAGCACTTGTATTATCACACATGACAGGTACTGTCCCTAAGTCAACACCAAAATCGCATATGTGTTGTTTCATCCAGAGGATTTGTGCACAACAGCTGCCAACTGCAATGTACTCACCCTCAGCTGTGGATAAAGCTATGCTAGTTTGCTTCTTGCTGTACCAAGACACAAGAGAGTTACCTAGAAAGTGACAAGTACCTGAGGTGCTTTTCCTATCTATTTTGCATTCTGCAAAGTCTGAATCTGAGTAACCAACTAAGGTGCAGGTAGATCCCTTAGGATACCACAGTCCTAGGTTTCTAGTTCCTACGAGGTATCTAAATATCCTCTTTACTGTACTAAGGTGAGACTCTTTAGGATTGGACTGAAATCTAGCACACATGCAGACACTAAACATAATGTCAGGTTTGCTTGCTGTTAGGTAGAGTAAGGATCCTATCATACCTCTATACCTTGTGACATCTACAGGTTTACCTATCTCATCCCTATCTAAGTGACAAGCTTGGCTCATGGGAGTATCAATGGACTTATACTTATCAAAGCTAAACTTCTTTATTAAATCATTGCAATACTTTGTTTGGCTAATGAAAATACGATGCTTGCTTTGGTTAATTTGAAATCCCAAGAAATAGGATAGTTCTCCCATCATTGACATTACAAATTTACTTTTCATTAAATTTTCAAAATCTTTGCATAGCTTGTTATTGGTTGATCCAAAGATTATGTCATCAACATAAACTTGGACCAGCAATATGTCATTTCCATTAGTTTTTATGAAAATACTTTTGTCAACATTGCCTCTTACAAAGTTTTGTTGAATGAGAAAAGTGCTAAGCTTCTCATACCAAGCTCTTGGAGCTTGTTTCAACCCATAGAGGGCATTTGTTAGCTTGTACACATGATTAGGAAAATCTGGATTTTCAAAACCAGGTGTTTGGCTAACAAACACTTCCTCTTGGATGTCACCATTGAGAAATGCACTTTTCACATCCATTTGATAAAGTTTGAAGTCCATGATACAAGCAAAAGCCAGCAGGATTCTAATGGCTTCTAGTCTAGCTACTGGGGCATAGGTTTCATCATAGTCTATCCCTTCTTCTTGGTTATACCCCTTGGCCACTAGCCTAGCTTTGTTCCTAGTGATGACTCCATTCTCATCCATTTTGTTTCTAAACACCCACCTGGTTCCTATTATGTGTTTGTTGGCTGGTTTGGGAACTAGGATCCACACATTGTTTCTCTCAAACTGGTTTAGCTCCTCTTGCATAAAAATGATCCACTCATCATCTAATCGAGCTTCCTTTACGTTTTTGGGTTCTAGTTGGGAAACAAATGCTGTATAGTTGCAGAACTGTCTAAGGTTCTTCCTAGTTGCCACTTCTTTCGAGATATCTCCTATGATGTTGTCTATAGGATGATTCTTATTGAATTTTCATTCCCTAGTCAAGTCATCTAACCTAATAGGTTCTACACAATCAAGGTTGGTTGGTGGTTCAGGTTCAACAGTCTCTAATGGTTCAGATTCTACAACTTCATCTAAAGAAGTATCAACTATAGAAGGAGTCTTGTTCAGATTTTCAGAAAATAGTTCATCAAATTTTACATGAACAGACTCTTCTATGGTTTTAGTCCTTTTGTTGTAGATTCTATAGGCCTTACTAGTTTGGGAATATCCTAGGAAAATACCCTCATCTACCTTAGGGTCAAACTTACCTAGATGTTCTTTACCATTGTTTAACACAAAGCATTTACATCCAAAGACTCTAAAGTAAGAGATGTTTGGTTTCCTACCCTTCTATAAATCATAAGGAGTTTTCCTGAGGATTGGCCTAATCAAAACCCTATTGACTACATGTGTGGCTGTATTGATTGCATCATCCCAAAAGTACTTGGGCAGGTTGGAGTCAAAAAATATGTCCATGTGAATCTAGAATAATCATCAACCAATACAAATCCATACAGGTTACCTCCAAAACTCTTCACTTGGGAAGGACCAAATAGGTCTATGTGAATCAAAAGTAAAACCTTAGAGGTTTTAACTGAATCTATAGGGGGAAAGGAATTCTTAACAAGTTTGCTCTTCTCACAAGAGTCACACAGCCTATCTTTGGTAAACTTCCTATTTGGCAGACCTATAACAAGCTGCCTGCTAACTAGCCTATTCAAATGATCTATATGAATATGTGCAACACGTTTATGCCACAACCAATTCTCATCAGCATTTCATAACAAACAACATACAGAATCAACAGGTAATGCAGTAAAATCTAACATATAAATGTTGTTGATTCTATTACCAACCAATTTCATACCTTCATTCTCCTTATGCTCTATTATGCAGGATTGAGAAGTAAAGTGTACCTTAAAGCCTTTGTCACATAACTGGCTGATACTCAGCAAGTTATGTTTGAGTCCTTCAACATATAATATATCTTTGATAATAGCAGTTGACTCATTACCTATATCTCCACTGCCACAGATTTTGCCTTTATTATTATCGCCGTATTTGACAAAACCGCCATCCTTTAAGCTTAGAGACAAAAACTTGGTTTTGTCCCCTATCATGTGCTTGGAGCACCCACTATCTAAATACCACAAGTGAGTCCTAGATGCCAAGCACACTTGCAAAAAGAAATTAACGTTTGGATTCAGGTACCCAATTTAAATTGGGTCCTGGGGGGTCAGTTACTAACTTTGGTGTCTTGACCTTCCAAATTTGTTTACACCCTCCGTTGGCAAGTTTTTTAAATTTGCAATTGTACACAAAATGTCCTTTTCTGCAGCAGAAATGACATGTGACAACAGAGAAGGCATACTGTTTTGGTTTAGTAAAGACACTATGCATATGACTAGTTCTAACATGCTTCTGGTTATGTTTGACAGTCCTATATCCAATACCATGTTTATTATGATTATGATAACATGCATATTTGATTTATAGCCTAGTCCAGATTTCTCATTGAAATTCCTTTGATTACCAAGAAGCATGTCTAACTGGTTTTTACTACTGTCAAACTTCTCTAGATCACTATGCAATGCATGAGTTTCCTTTTTCAGATATTCATTTATGTCCTTAAGGGACTCATGCTCAAGTTTAATCTCATCATACAACATGCATTTCTCTTCAAATAACTTCTTAGTACTAATCAGCTGTTTAATAATACTAATATACTCATCATGTAATTCAGTAAATGCATTTTGTAACTCATCATATGAAGGATCAGATGAACTTACCTCACTTTCCGAATCTGAGTCTGTTTTAGCCATGAGACATAGATTTGCTTGTTCTTCTTCAGAAGATGAGGAGAATTCGTTATCATTATCGTTCCTTGCAACATAGGCTTTTCTGGATTTTGTAGCCGGTTCCTTGTGATGGTAATTCAGGCCTCAGTTTTATGGAAATGTATGCAACAATATATCTATTCTAACAATATGCGCAACAGTTTCATAAATTGTAAATTTACAAAACACAAGATTGCGGAAGGTCCCTAATAATCAATTCTAATGAATGTCAAACAATATCAGTTATTGATTATGTGGAGAAATGCATCAAAAACAATTTGTATTCAATATATTGATTTACATGCAGCCATGTCAAAACAATTTGTCATGCAAAGTTATTTATCACATAATCTTTATCATGCATTCAATCAATATCAAGAACACAATAATTGCAGAAATCTAAACGAGATAAGGGAAAGAAAAGTGTACACATATATTTATACTGGTTCAACCGCTTTATGACGTCCTACATCCAGTCCTAAGATCAAATCCAATCTTAGCCTTTCCAATAGAATGTCTTAGAATCAGTTTACAAATGTTCCAGCTCCTCGCCTATCAATCTTAAACTATTCTTTTCTATTCTAATCTTATCTCCCTGAATCCCAGAGTTTATCTCCCACAAACTCTTCCAAGATTTCAGTCCAGTGTCTTTTTGATGAGATCCCTCAATCACAAAAGATCACTACCAGTTGTAACTGGATTTTCTCAAAGTAATTTGGTTACAGAATTTGAATTACAGAAATTGCAATAGATCAAATATACAACGTTCTTGATCTTTATTCTTCTCAAAGCTATCTTTCTCAACTTTGTCTTTTTCAATCCTTGTTAATCACCACTGTAGATTGTTTAAGGCTGAAAAAGGTATTCAAAGTAATATCAGTTGAGAAAGGAGTAGTAGTATTGTGTATTTTGTGAAGGTGTATTGTCAAAATTATTATTCACAAGTTATGAGAAGAAATGAGTAAATGCAGTTTATATAGTTTCAGGAAAAACAACGTGTCAATCGATTAGGCCAATCGATTTCTTAAGGTTGTAAAGCATGCTAATCGATTTGTCCAATCGATTTCGCGAATCTTATTTTTCTTGAATCTTGAAACTGCACATACTAATCGATTTACCTATTCGATTAGTTTATCTGAGTTATTTAGACTTGGATGAATGTTCATATTTGAGTCGATGTGCACAATCGATTTGTGGTGTTTTGTTCCAACAACGAGATCAAAACAATCGATGTGCCCAATCGATTCAACCATGTACATAATCCTTAATCCATCTCTATTTCTAAAAACTTTTGTACCAATCGAATTGGTCAATCGATTTCACTGGTTCCAGAGACACAATGATTTTCATGAATCGATTTGCCCAATCGATTTGACAAGATACAGAGTTGATTTAAAACAACATAATCGATGTGTCTAATCAATAGTGGATTTAAGTATGAAGCTCATTACATTGTTTGGTTCATTCAATCGATTTACCCAGTCGATTGATGCCAAACTTATTTCAACAGAAGTGTTTTAGTGGATTGTGCTAATCGATTGCGTATGTCCCAGACCAAATTCATTTTGAAGTTAATTTGGGTAAATCGATTTGTCCAATCGATTTGCTCATTGTTGGTTTGGTTCTGTGACATTCGAAATCGATTATGCCAATCGATATAGACAATTAACAATACATATATGATTGGCTCAATCGATTTGCCAAATCGATTTGATTACAAGGCAGGCTACTGACTTGCACATTTTAATTTCAGTAAATATACCAATCGATGTGTCTAATCGATGTGAGCAATCAGTTCAGTCCTGGTGAATTAACCAATCTATTTGCCTAATCGATTTGAGGCTAACTGGCTCTCTGACTTGCACAATTTATTTTCTGATAGATGTACCAATCGATTTGCCTAATCGATTGATATCATACTTAAATGTGCAAATCGATTGTGCCAACCGATTGCTTAATCCCAGACTGCATAATTTCATTCAACCCTGTTACAGAATCGATTTGACTAATCGATTTGCCTGTGAATCTTCAAGCTTTTGTTGATTTCTTAAGTTCCAAGCGATTGTCTCAAGTTTATAGGGTTGAGTTGTTGGTCCTGAAATTTTTCTCAGTTTACAATGTCAGATTTATTTAATGATGTATGTTTGTCAATAATATCAAAAACAAGCAAATGCCCAACACCTTGCCTTTGTTCTTTGCAGTTCTATTTTTGTTTTGCAACTTGTAACACTCAGACTTTATGTGGCCTATTTTTCCACACTCGTAGCATGTTATGGTCTTGGTGTCATTTGTCTTAGAACTTGCTGGTTTTCTGAACTTGTTATCTTTCTTATTCAGAAACTTTTTGAACTTTTTAAACCAATCTCTGATTCTTCATCAATTTCACTGCTTGACTCATTCAAGCAGCTTTCTTGTTCAGCTTTTGATTGATGTACTTGGGCTTTCAAAGACAACCCTTTCCTTTTTCTGTCAACTTGCTCAGTTTCACTTAGTTTGTGGAGTTCCATTTCGTGTTCTCTTAATTTCCCAAAGAGCGTAGCGATATACATTGATCCAAGATCCTTTGACTCTGCAATGGCAGTAATCTTTGGCAGCCATTCTCGAGTTAGACATCTTATTACTTTACTGATATGCTTATCGCTTTCAATCTCATTTCCAAGTGCATGCAAGTTGTTGACTATGTGCGTGAATCTGGTTTGCATGTCATTGATGGATTCTTCTTTCTTCATATTGAATAATTCATATTTGTGCATCAATGTGTTTATCCTTGCTCTCTTAACGTTAGTGGTACCTTCATGAGTTTGCTGCAAGGTATCCCACATTTCTTTTACGGATTTACAATTTGACACCCTGAAAAATTCATCATGACTCAAAGCAAATGTTATAATATTCTTAGCTTTAGCATTATAACCTACTTTCTTTTTGTCTTCTTCAGACCAGTCAGATTTAGGTTTCAATATAGCATATTCACCAATTCCATCTAAGGTTGGCACAAAAGGTCCATTTTCAACAACATCAAGAATATCAATTCCACTAGCTTCAAGAAAAATTAACATGCGTTGTTTCCAGTACATATAGGCCGCACCATTAAAAGCAGGGGGCCTTGCAAGGGAAGCACCTTCACCTAAGAATTCTACAAAAGTCATGACTTATATGAGAGTTTTCTCTAAAACAAGTACAGGCTCTTGATGCCAATTGTAAGAAAAAATATGACTTCTAATGCAAGAATTATGTATATGACAGTACTTCTAATGCAAGAATTATGTACCAATATTAAACAATCAAACAATGAAGTAAAAGATAAGGGATAGAAGAGTGATACTCAGATATTTATCCTGGTTCGGTCGTCTGTAAGACAACCTACATCCAGTCCCAAGATCAACCTGATCTTAGCTTTTTTCACTAGAATCTTCTATAGAATGTTTTACAGATTGTCCAGCTAGCTCCTAGCCTATCTATCCAACTATCTTGATTCTAACATACATCCATCGCATCCCTTGAGTTATTCCGGTAAACTCACACAAGATCGCAATGAGGTTCCTTCTTGATGATCACAAGCATCAACGAACGGTAACCACCAGTTTAGCTACTGGATTTTTACATAGTTTGGTTTCAATGTAATTTTATAGAAATTGACAACAAAGAAGATCAAAAGATCTTTCTAATAAAAGCAACTTGATCACACAATGATGTTCAAACTATAAGTGTTTGCCAAGTGGTTTAGTTTTCTCAAAGTATTGTGTGTATCAAATGTTCAAAGGTCTCAAAAGTTCTGTTTAAGAAGAATTTCAATTATGTGTATTCTAAGTGTTGTCTAAAAAGTTATATTGAAAAACAGTTTTGAGACAGTTTTTATATGTTTCAGAAAAACACATATAAATCGATTTGCCAATCGATTTTATAAAGCATAGAAACACTCCAATCAATTTGCCAATCGATGCTCGTGTTTCTTGTTTTTCTTGAATCTTGAAAACATATGCATCAATCGATTTGCCAATCGATTGTGTTAATTCATAAATCAGAAAACTGAGACAAGTTCATATCAGCATCGATTGGGTAATCGATTTCGAATGTTTTGTTCAAACAACGAGATCAAAACAATTGATTCCACAATCGACTAATATTCCATCATAATCAATTTGGCAATAGGTTTGTAACTGAAAACAATTACTCCAATCGATTTGTCAATCGATTAGACTGATCACAGGGACTCCATAAATTTGCACTAATCGATTCGTCAATCGATTTGCTTTGTCCCAATGGCTCAGCTGTTTAATTCCAATCGATTTGAATTGTTACAGGGATTTAGCTAATTTGAAAACATTGATTTGCCAATCGACTAGAAACTTGGTTTCTAATATATGATTAAATATTTTCAACACCCAATCGATTTGTCAATCGATTCGTATATGTCTTGCAAGTCAAGAAACAAAGTTCAATTGATGTCTCAATCGATTGGATTTGTCACAGAGCTACTGACTTAAAAAACTTTCACCCAATCGATTTGCCAATAGATTTGGTTTAGAAATGGTTGTCTCTGTGTTTCACTCAATCGATTCATCAATTGATGTTCCAATCGATTGGTATGTTACAGTGGTCAAGTCTGATGCAAAATAAACTCGAAATCGATTTACAAGACTTGTGACTTGCCCCTATAACGCACACAATCGATTTCTCAATTGATTCATGAATCGATTGTCCAATCGATTGCATTGCACCCAGAGTTCAAGTTTCACTGAGATTCTTCACATAATCGATTTATCAATCGATTGGGTTAGTGATTACTTAACTTCTGAGTCACTCAATCGATTGCCCAATAGATGTATCAATTGATTAGTCAATCGATTTGGTTACTTGGTTCAATTTAAAAAAACATTTTAACTTGGCAACAACTTATGGATGAACTCATATATGATAAGTCTAAAGCCTAATAAACACAATCACTAAAGACACTTAAGCAAGGTTGACTTTGTCCAGCACATGCTTCACTTTAAGCTTGATTCCTTGCATTCCAAGCTTTGTGTCCATATGGTTAGTGTGTGTGTGTGTTTCTACCTGAAATGCAACTTGATTCAAACAGTTAGCTTAATCATAAGACATTGTATGTTTGTTAATTATGTCAAAACTAAAATCAGGGGGACTTATGTCCAACATGAAGTACCCCATGGTTGATGAGATAGTGATGATTCCTAAAAATGATGCTCTTAATGGAGTAGTCTTAGCTAACGAGGGGAGAAAATATATTGAGAATTTGTTAAGTGGAGATTATTTTGTCATCATATAGGTAGGGTCTGACAAGCCTAGTGATTTTGGGGAAGTAGAACTGGATGAGCCTGATCATGGCGATCTGCTGTTGAGCCTTAAGGCAAGATTGTTAGACCTTGGAGGTATTCGGGTGGGAATTCCTAGGTGACTTGGAGGTAGCACTCTAAATGTCGGGAGCTACCATGCAACACACGTTTACCTCGACTGTCACATAAGTGTGTCTCGGGTTGAGTTGAGGGGATCTATGAGGACAGGGCCAATTTGAATTGTCCTTCCACCGGGATAGTGACATAGTATCAAGCCTCCTAACCAAGTACTTCAGTGTTGGAATGGTACCACATTGTGAAGTAGACTATAAGCTCATGCATAGCATTTCATTTCCTTGTGATTGGTGTGTTTCAAAAGCGATAATAATTTTCTTAGATGATTTGATGTTATAGTGAAATTTATTGATTTTTCTTGAGTGGTTTTGACTTTAATGTTATGTTTTTCCTTGAATAATGTTTGTGTAATGATATATTTTATTTATGATTAATTGCTTGTTCTTCTTATTTATATTATACTATTAACATGATTTCAAAACTCACCTCCTTCGTTGTTTGTTTTTGACTAGCTTGGCCCTGCGTTTGCGAAATCGTAGTTATTACAGGTTAATGAGTCTTGAAGTTCAAGTTTGGGAGGAACTCCGCTCTGATAGGTGATACTGGAAATAAGGGTTGTAATTTGTATTTTCATACTTAATTTGAAACGAATTTTTGTATCAAAACCATAGAAGTACTAGTTAGTTTTTAGAATTAAATCAAGTAATTATACTTAAATCAAGTTTATCTAAATTGCATTATTTTAATAAAAAAATTAAATTTAAAGTGTTCTATTTTATTTTTGAGAAACATGATATCTTAAATTAAAAATAAAACTTTTTATTTTAATGGAAATAAATATTATTTATTCGCTACAAATTTTATAGGAATATTATATAAATTATTGTATATATATTATATTGGGGTTTAGGGTGTCACATATGTGAAAGGCTATATTTTAAACTTCTCTTGCCAACAATATCAAATAACATTGTTAATGTGAATTTTAAAAGGTCAGAATTGGTGTCACTTCTATTCTTCCAAATACTATATAGATAGTTTAAACAATTATTATATACTTTAAATATCAAAGCAAACAAAGACACAACCACTCACACCAACACAAATCAACTATCCAAACTTCAAGTTTAGGTATATTTTTTTTTCATTGCACATAAATTTATTGGATTCACTAAACTTGATTCATTTTTTTCACTAATACTAAAAAAGTTTTTGTTTATTCATTCATTCTAAATTTTTTTGTCACATGCGTTTAATCATTTTTGCGCTTAGATTATATATACAAACTGGATAATTTTCTAAAAAGATTACAATGCCTTAATAACCCCATTTATTCGAAAACCACTAGCTTACAAACCCATCTATTCAACACACCACAAACATACTTTATAATAGGGCATTCTAACAATTCTTGCTTAGTTACCAATTAGGACAACTGATCATAGCATTTAGGCACATGTTTCTAGCTTTTTAATTTGGTATTTTAAAAGCACTTTATAGCTTAGAATAACTTTTTGGCTTGTTTCTAATCTTTAGGTCGAGAATTAATTATAATTTTATTATTTGCGTTTTAACTCTTTATCGCTCTGTAGGCCATAACTTGAGCTCTAGATATTGGATTGACGCATACGAGCAGACGTTGGCCTTAATTGAATATTTCATGATTTGGACTTTTGTAATAATTTTAAATGGCGGGTCACTTGTTTTTAAACCCTAAACCCTAAAGTCCAATATTGAGTACTATAAATTGGCAGTTTTGTTTCTTTTTACAGGAGGAAATTTTGGGATCTAGATTGCTACAAGAAATAATCAGTTTATATTTTAATTCCACTGTCAAATTCTAATTCATTATTCTATTCTTGTTTATTTGATTACATTGATTTTCTGATTGCTTAAATTGAATTTCAATAAGATTGATAAAATTTATTTGACAAAATTTGGTTTTGTTTTCTAATTTAATTGAATTATAATTTTGCGACGCTTGATCATTAATTGTAATATTTTTTATGGTTGTGATGCTTAATCCAATCAAAGAAACCGAATTCACATAGGATTGATTACTAGTTTTACAGCGCTATAAAACTATTCTAACAAGCAGTGCTTGTTATACTAGTTTTACAACGCTTGTTTAAACCCTAAACCCTAAACCACACATATTATTTGTATATGTAATAAATAAATGAATATTACTTACGTATTGAAGATATTCTTTATATCCGAGTGATTGTTATAATCATCATGCAATGGATATAAGTAGTATATAATTTCAAATGTGGCATCATTGATGGTAAACAACACCCAACATTGCCTACAACAACAAAAATTTGGTTGGCAACTTTGTTTACACAACTGACTAAGTATCATAAATTAAAAAAATATAGATAAAGAATGTACAATGACCCTGAATTATATGGCGCAAGAAACATGTAACACCCCGAAAAAATAAACACATCCCAAAAAAAAAGACATTTTGTCCCTATACGTCAACCTAATCTGATCATTCTACAAAAACTATACATCCCGAGTGATCTTCACGCGCCCCACAAGATCCTCCTAACACAGCTCTAGTTAGGTGTGTCCAACTACATTCCCATCCACAGGGAACTAACCGGTAGGATGGTCCTAGTTCTCATCTAAGGGAAAAGCCCAGATTTCCACAATAGTGTAAAGAGTCACCAATCGAAATTAACAATTAACACATAACATTTAAGTTTTTAAATGCACAACATAACCTTTCAAGTTAGCATGCACCTTAAAAAGGTTTCCATATGCCAAACATGCAAAAACAAAGTTGAAAAATGAAGTTTTTAACCAAATTGCACTGTTGTATTCGAATACAACATCTCTATATTCGGATACAAGGCTGTTTCAACAGTCAGCAGCAAAAACAACATGTATGTATTCAAATACAGCCTTATGTATTCGACTACACAGTAAGTCAGTAGCAAAACAACATGTCTGTATTCGAATACAGCCTTTTGTATTCGACTACGCAGTAAGTCAGTGGCAAAAACAACATGTCTGTATTCGAATACAGCCTTTTGTATTCGAATACACATCAGACAGCATCAGAAAAACAACAAAATTTAGCTTTTTAAAGGGTTTCGAAATCAATCAACATTTACACACGAATTCAAACAATCACACTTAGCATTTATAGCGCAATCACCACGACAACTTGAGTTTCGAATTGGTTTTACAATCAACGACACTTACACACAATTCCAAACCATTCACTGTAAGACCCATAGTTTTCAAATCCTAAATTATACAATTTTAGGGTATTTTGTGTGGAATTTCTTAGGCTTTTGTCGCAGTTTTTGGTATTTAGTGAGTTAAATGCCAAAAATATGTTTTAGAAATTGGATTAAAATTATTTGCCGGAGAATAATTTAATTACGTTACAAAGAATTTAATACCAGACAATTTTGTTAATATAAGTTATATATATATATATATATATATATATATGTATGTGTGTGTGTGTGTGTGTGTGTGTGTTAGAAAGAAGAAAAAGGAAAGAAATGAAACAGAGGAAGAAATACACAGTTTCTTCCAATCTCGCGAACCCTTCTTCTTCTTCCTCCTTCCTTCCACTTTTTTCTTCCTTCTTTGGCTTCAAGAAAACCAAGTGTGAGTGAAAGGAAAACATTCCCCTGCTACTCGACTTCTTCTCTTTGTCCTCTTTCTTCTTCACGGATTCGAAAATGGTGTTAGGGATTTCAAAACCGTCATACACAAACCGCCATATTTTGTCTAGATCTAAGCTTTGTTTCTTGAAGAGATATAAGGGAAAGTTGCTCACCACCACGCTACGGTGCTAGTGAACCAATTTTGGAAGCGACGTCGCAAGTGGAGATTTTACCGAATTTACTCACGGTACTGTAATCGCACGTTAAAGCTAACGTTAAGGTAAGGGCTCCTTTCAAACTTTTAGTTTGCATTTAGGGACTTATCTGTTGGTTGGGTGGAAAAGAATTTGTTAGGGTTGGAGTGTTGATTTGGGGAAAATGAATTTAATGTTTTATGGGTGAAATTCTAATGTGGGGTGTTAGTGATATTGATGGATGTTTCGCAGAAAATGAATTTAACTCATTTATGTATGATTTTGAGTAAATAAAATTTGTTGCGTTTGAGTGATGGGTTGTGTTGATTTGTGTCATCATATTCGACGTGTTCATAATTAATACTTATAAAATTTGAGATGTGTTTGGTTGGATTTTGTGAAAAAAATGAATTGATGTGATTTGGTGTGAAATGTGGATTGGATTTGATAATTTGTTTGAGTTTGTTTGTTTTAAGAATGGGGAATCTCTTAATGTCTATGTTTACTTAATGTTGTCGTGAAAACCATTAGAGTAAACGAGTATTAAAAATGGGGAATCTTTTAATATCTCTGTTTACTTAATTTTTGTTGTGAAAACCGTTTAAGTTAAATGAGTATTAAGAATGGGGTATCTCTTAATATCTTTGTTGACTTAATGTTTGTCGTGAAAACCATTAGAGCTAAACGAGTATTAAGAATGGGGAATCTCTTAATAGCTAAGTTTTCCTAATGATTGTCATGAAAATTGTTAGAGTTAAATGAGTATTAAAAATGGGGAATCTTTTAATATCTGCATTTACTTAACGATTGTCGTGATAAAGTTAGTGTATGCTCATGCATTTCATAGTACATGGCGACCGGATGGGCCATGGTGATAGTGGTGACTGATATGATTCCATGTGATTTGTTGGTTCATCTCATCCATGGGCCACGAGATTATTCCATGTGATTTGTTGGTTCATCTTATCCTTGCGGGGATTGTCGCGTCGTGTAAGGTCTGCGATAGTCTACACATTATTTTTGTAAATCGTGCGAACCCGTGATAGGTGGAACCTTGGTAAATAGTACTTTGGCCTATGATAGTCGGTACATTTACGATTTACGTCTCTTGTTAGTAAATCGTGCAGACCCGTGATAGGTGGCACCTTGGTAATTGAGTACTTTGGCCTGTGATAGGCGGTACAATTATGATTTACGGCCCTTCAAGAAGGGTTTTGGTTTGGAATTCCGAGTCCATGCATTTTGACATATACGCATTGCATTAGGGTGCTCGGCACATGAGTCGTTTGATTCAAGTTTATGATTGAGTGTTTGAACTTGAGATGTCATTGTGATTGTGTTGATTTTACAAGTGTTATGTTTTGAAATTGTGTGTAAGTGTAATTGATTGTAAAACTATTTCGAAACTCAAGTTGTCGAGGTGATTGTGTTGAAATTGCTAAGTGTTATGTTTTGGAGTTGTGTGTGAATGTGATTGAGTTAGTTTATGTAGATTTAGAAAAAAATTCAGGGAAATCGATTCCCAAATCGATTATGTTAAAAGCTATTTCTCCAAATCGATTTGCCAATCGATTGGATGGGTTACAGGAGCTCAGCCATTTTGACAAAATCAATTTGCCAATCGATTTGGCCATTACAGTAGCTCAGCTATTTGGACAAAATCGATTTGCCAATCGATTGAATTTGTTACAAGGGCTCAGCTATTCATTGAATCGATTTCCCAATCGATTAATTTAAGCCCAGAGTACATGTTTCACTAAAAACCTTCAAGAAATCGATTTCCCAGTCGATTTGCTTAGTAGAAACTCTTACTCTGAGTTAGATAATCGATTGCTCAATTGATTCATCAATGGATTGATCAGTTATACATTACTTGGTTGATTAAAAACCTTATTTTGATTTCATTTTTATTTGGCAAGTGTTACATGAACTTTTAGCATATGGAAAACCCTTTTAAGGTGCATGCTAAGTTGAAAAGTTATTTTGTGCATTTAAAAACTTAAATGTTATGTGTTAACTGTTAATTTCGGTTGGTGACCCTTTACAACTATTGTGAAAATCTGGGCTTTGCCCTCAGATGAGAGCCAGGACAATCCTACCGGTTCGTACCCTGTGGATGGCAATGTAGATGAGAATGCCTCACTAGAACTATGTTAGGAGGATCTTACGGGGCGCGTGGAGATCACTCAGGGTGTTTAGTTTATTTTGTAGAATGATCATATTAGGTTGACATAGAGGGAACAAATGTCTTTCTTTTGAATTGTGTTTATTTTAATTTGGAAGACTGTACCTACATAAATTACAAGGTGCTACCTATCATGGGTCAGCACGATTTGCTAAACACGTGGAGTCTATCGCAGACCTTACACAACGCGACAATCCGCGTAAGGATAAGATGAACCAGCAAATCACATTAAATCATTTCGTGGTCCATTCGGTCACCACGTACTATGAAATGCATGAGCATACTCTGACTATCCACGACAATCGTTAAATTAATGCAGATATTAAAAGATTCCCCATCTTTAATACCCGTTTAACTCTAACAATTTGGACGACAATCATTAAGTAAATGCAGATATTAAAAGATTCCCCATATTTAATACTCATTTAACTCTAATAATTCGGACGACAATCATTAAGTAAATGCATATATTAAAAGATTCCCCATTTTTAATACCCATTTAACTCTAACAATTCGGACAACAATCATTAAGTAAAAGCAGATATTAAAAGATTCCTCATTTCTAATACCCATTTAACTCTAACAATTCGGACGATAATCATTACGTAAATGCAGATATTTAAAGATTCCCCATTTTTAATACCCATTTAACTCTAACAATTCGGACAACAATCATTAAGTAAATGCAGATATTAAAAGATTCTCCATTTCTAGTACCCATTTAACTCTAACAATTCGGACGACAATCATTAAGTAAATGCAGATATTAAAAGATTCTCCATCTTTAATACCCATTTAACTCTAACAATTCGGACAACAATCATTAAGTAAATGCAGATATTAAAAGATTCCCCGTTTTTAATACCCATTTAACTCTACCAATTCAGACGACAATCATTAAGTAAATGCAAATATTAAAAGATTCCCCATGTGTATTACCGATTTAACTCTAACTATTCTCACGATAAACATTAACTAAACGTAGATATTAAAAGATTCCCCATTTTTAATACCCATTTAACTCTAATGATTTTCAAATTCCACACAGAACATACTCAGACATATTCTCAAATTCAATCCACAATTCACACCAAAACACATCAATTCATTTTTCCACAGAATCCACACAAACACATCTCAAAATTTATATGTATTAGTTATGAACACGTCAAACACGACAACCACAAATCATCACAACCCACCACTTAAGCATATAAAATTTTATTTCCTCAAAACCACACATAAATGAGTTAAATTTATTTTCCACAAAACACTCATCAATATCGCCAAAAACCTAACTCTAAAATTTCACCCATAAAAGCATTAAATTCATTTTCCCCAAAAATACACTTCAAACATGACAAATTTATTCTCCACACAACCACACATAAGTCCTTAAATGCAAACTAAATGTTTGGAAGGAGCCCTTACCTTTACGTCAGCTTTAACGAGCGATTACGGTACCACGAGTAATTCTGATAAAATCTCCACTCGCGATGTCGCTTATAAAGTTAGTTCACTAGCACCGTAGCGTGGAGGTGAGCAACTTTCCCTTCTATCTCTTCGTGAAACGAAGCTTAGAGATCTAGAAGAAAATTTGAAGATTGTGTTTCACGGTTTGAAAATCCCTAACACCGTTTTTCCTCGTTTTCGAATCAAAGAGGAAGAATGAGGACTGTGAGAAGAAGTCGAGTAGCACGGGAATGTTTTTCTTTCACTCACTCTTGGTTTTCTTGAAGCCAAAGAAAGAAAACGAAGGAGAAGGATAAAGGGTTTAAAAATTAAGGGTCTTACAAAATAGTTTATCCATTTATTTCACCCATTTCACCCATCACTTCCCAAACCACTTTTTGTTAAAATTATATACTCTCGTCGCAACTCAATTGACAGATAAATTTTCATCGACGAGAGATATTTTTAACATAATTGTCCAGTGTAAAATTCTTTGTAACGTAAATAAATTATTTTCCAACAAATAATTTTTAATCCAGTTTCCAAAAGTATATTTTTGGCATTTAACTCACTAAATACCAAAAAGCAGGCTAAAAGTCTAAGAACTTCAACACCAAATACCCTAAAATTGTATAATTTAGGATTTAAAAATTAAGGGTCTTACAAAACAGTTTATCCTTCTCTTTATTTTCCAGAAGTATATCAGCGACATATTTTTTGACATTAACTAGATCGAGTTTAAACATGGACACTTATGTGGAGATAAGAATCAAAATCTATCTGACAATTTACGCATGCATACTCACTTTTCATAAACCTTCAATAAAAATATCAAATTAGATTAATTACCAAAAAAGTAGCAGTGATGTAATTAAAATTAATTACCAACAAATTAGCTTATGGGTAGTGATGCAGTTACCTAATGTATATGTTAATGACAGTAGCACTCAGCTCTTTATGATTGAAAAATTCATAAATGTGATCTTTATCAAGTAATTCTTCATACTCATCTCCGAAAATAGCTTTATCCATGCTTATGATTCGTGAATCATTGCTATCCAAGTTCATTTTTGCTTGTATGTCAAGACACGACCCAAATCGAGAAAATCGTGGATGACTTATTTTAGGAGCAGCAACTGATTTTCCACGATCCAGTTTTTGAATTTTTCTAGATTTAATTTTACCACGACTCTGCATTTGCGATGTGAAATTAACATTAACAGCGGAAAAATCAGCAATTAAACATAATCAATCATAATCATACTGTAACACCTCGACCCTTCAGCATTACCGGCTGTGTTACCTCACGATCTTCTCGCCCCCCTTTTCCCTCAATTGGAAATCTGGCAAGTTTTTGCCTCATGTGGGATTCGAGCCCGGTACCTAGGGGATAAGTATCACCTCCTCAAAGATCCCACGACAAATACATGTAACCGAAATCTTTTTGCAACAAATTTGATAGCGGAAGAGCTATCTTGCTGAAGTCCTTGATAAAGCGCCTGTAAAAACCTGTATGGCCAAGAAAAGAACAAATCTCGCATATGCAAGATAGGTAAGGCAAATTAGAAATCACATAAATCTTGGCAAGATCCACTTCAATCCCATTTTTAGAGATCACATGTCCCAAAACTATGCCTTGTTCAACTATAAAATGACATTTTTCATAATTCAGCACAAGGTTAGTTTCAATACATCTATGCAAAACTCGATCTAAATTATTCAAGCATGCATCAAATGAGGAATCATACACATTAAAATCATCCATGAAAACTTAAATACAATTTTCTATCAAGTCAAAGAAAATATTAATCATGCAGCATTGGAAAGTGCCAGAAGCATTGCATAGGCCAAATGGCATCCTCCTATTGGAAAATGTGCGAAAGGACAAGTGAACATGGTCTTTTCTTGGTCCTCTACTACAATATGGATATGAAAATAACCATAAAAAACATCAAGAAAACAATAATGTGACTTACCAGCCAACTGTTCAAGCATCTAATCAATGAATGATAAAGAAAAATGATCCTTTCTAGTTGCCTAGTTTAGTATCCTATAATCAATGCATACCCTCCAGTTGTTCTGCACTCGTGTGGAAATAAGTTCATTATTTTCATTTTTAACCAATGTGAGTCCAGTTTTCATAGGGACTACCTGTACCGGACACAACCATTGACTATCAGAGATGGGGTATATAATGCCTGCTTGCAAGAGCTTGGTCACTTCTTTTTTTACAACATCCAAAATTAATGGGTTAAGTCACCTTCCTGTGTTTTCTCATAACTTGCAACAACTTCTCTTCATGTTCATCTTCACGTTGGGCTAAAATAATCACAGGTAACCTGCCACTTCCTTCTAAATATGCATATTTCAAATTTTCAGGAAGTTGTTTAAGCTTTATAGTCGGTTGCTGTTTAATGGAGGGAACAACACCAAATGTCAAAGCTAAGTCAGAAAAATCAATTATGTTAGTAGAAATATCAATATCAACACAATGACCAACCTGTAAGGCAGCTTCGATCTCAACACAAAAGAGCATAATTGAGTATTTGTACAAAATTTACAAGTATAAGTATCATATCGGGGTAAGTGTCATCAACCAAATTAGCAAGCAATGGAATTTGAAAAATAGAATGCTCTTCCATGTGCTAATACATGGGCTGAATGAGGGCTGAAACATTTTGCCCCATGTTTACTCTTTCATTACCTTTTAACCTTTTAATGTGTGTGCACAAATCTTTTTGAAATTTTAAGTATCTTGGAATCTGTGTAATTGCTTGAACGAGGGGAATGTTCACTTTTTTTTCCTAAATGTATCAAGGATCTCATTGTCCCTATCTATCTAGTCGAATTTCTTAGTTGCCCTTTGAGCGAAAGGAAGTGGTATATTTTGCTCAATATCAATAGTTTTAGGTATAAAAGTATTGTCCTCAACAACCTTGTTATTTTTTACTGCAATTTCAGGTACCTTCGGTATTTCAACAACTTTCCCATACCTCAATGTAATTGCATTGACATTGGGAGCATTTGGATTTACTACTAACTGTGCCGAAAATTGGTTTGACCCCTGAGTCTGCAATTGATTAATTGAGGTGGCTAGCTCTCCATTCTTTGTTTCCAAATTTTGAATGGTGGAATCTATTCTTCGTTGAAATTGAATATTTTGGATTGTCATCTGCTTAATGAGGTCCTCTAATGAAGGTGCATTATTTTGCTATTGAGGAATATTTTGCTGCTGCTTAGGTTGTTGTTGTGTAGATGAATTCCCCTATCTTAGGATATGATGGTTTCTCCAACTAGGATTCTAACTGTTAGATGACATATCATAGTTGGCTTGAGGATTGTATATATTTGTTGCAAATTCTTAAGGAGCATCAATAAATGGATCTTCTTGCAATGTAGGACATGAATCTGAAGGATGCTCTAGGGAAGTGCAAATAGCACAAACCACTACTTGGGTTTTACGCATTGCCAATTTTTTTACTAAAGATGTAAGCTCATCAAAATTGCCTTCTAATTTCTTGAGGGAAGAAGCTTGAAATTCATTCACACCCCTTGCAAACACTGTTGAATTGATTCCAATTGTAAACTGCTGAGAATTGCATCTCAATCAATGCCTTTTCCGCTTCTAGGGTCTTATCGACAAATGCTCCCCCACTAGCAGCATCCAAAATGCTTCTATCCATAAGTAGCAAGCCATCATAAAAATATTGGATGAGTAATTGTTTAGAAATCTAGTGATGAGGATAGCTAGAAACTATGGATAGAAGCCTTCTAATTTCTTGAGGGAAGAAGCTTGAAATTCATTCACACCCCTTGCAAACACTGTTGAATTGATTCCAATTGTAAACTGCTGAGAATTGCTTCTCAATCAATGCCTTTTCCGCTTCTGGGGTCTTATCGACAAATGCTCCCCCACTAGTAGCATCCAAAATGCTTCTATCCATAAGTAGCAAGCCATCATAAAAATATTGGATGAGTAATTGTTTAGAAATCTAGTGATGAGGATAGCTAGAAACTAATTTCTTGAATCTCTCCCAATACTCATGTAATGATTCCGTGTTAATCTCCCTGATGCCACAAATTTCTTTTCTAATTAAAGTAGCTCGTGAGGCAGAGAAGACTTTTTCTAGAAACAATATCTTGAGATCATTCCAACTTGTAATAGAACCTGGTTGAAGGTAGTATAACCAATCCTTGGGAGCATCTTTGAATGAAAATGGGAAGGCTCTAAGCTTAATATGGTCTTCTATGACTCCTTGAGGCTTCATGGTAGAACATACAACATAGAATTCCTTCAAGTGTTTGTGGGGATCCTCACCTGCAAAACCATTAATCTTTGGAAGCAAGTGTATTAAACCAGATTTAAGTTCAAATGGTACAGTAATTCACATATCCTGCAATTATAATTGACATCAGGTGCACCAAGTTGTCTTAAGGTTCTATTATTCGCATCAGCCATATTTTGCAGCAAGTTGTCACTTTCACTATTTGAGTCTAACTCGGTAACACTGGCAGATATATTAAGTCTACGACGTAAATGAAATGTCTTATATATTTCAAGTTCAAAGAAATGAAGATTCATAGAACTAGCCCTAGTTATGAATCATCATAACAATGCAATGCAAAATCACAATTCTGAAAATTCCAACAATGTCCTATTATTAATATTGAAGTGAAAAATCGAAAACCCTATCACATAAAATCGAAAAAATATAAAAATATAACCATTGTTGGACAATATAAGAAATTTAAAAATATAAAGGCAACGCAAAATATAACCATCGCCAAAAAATATAAAAAATTCTACAAATCAAATAAAGGCAACGCAAATTTTTTAGGGATTGTTGGACAATATAAAAAACTCAAAAAATTGAAAAAGGGTCTAAATGAAATAATTTTGGATTTTGACCGTTGTTCCACATATAAATCCCTTATACGAGACTCCTATTGGTTGATTTTATTTTTTCTAATTTTCTGGCGAAATTTTAGAGCAATCCAAGACAGACGTCTGAAAACACAATTAATATTCTTATTAGAGAGTCCTCGGCAACGACGTCAATATGGTCTGCTATCGCACACGGGTCAAATACAGTTAATAAAATGTAAAAAGAGATAATAACTTGAATCGTTTCTCAAGGACTTTTGGTATAATAATAATAATTGAATTGAATGTTGAAATTAAAAAGGAGATTTTAGATTTTTTATTTAACAGATGAGGAAAACGATGAATCCAATTATTCGAGTTTCAGGCCTATCATAGATTCTATTAATGAGTTTAATTTCTAATTCATGATTCTATTCTTATTTGAACTTAGAATTGATCAAACAAGCGTAATCAATCCTATGTGAACTTGGTTTCTTTGATTTAATTAAGCATCACAATCATCAAAATATTACAATTAACGATTAAGCGTCACAAAATTATAATTCAATTAAATTAGAAACTGAAACCAAATTTTGTCAAATAAATTGAATCAATCCTATTGAAATTCAATTTAAGCAATCAGAATATCAATTAATTAAGTAAACAAGAATAGAATCATGAATCGAAATTGACAGTGTAACCTGATACTCAAGGTGTTGATGAAATTTGAACTCAAGGATTAATCTTATAAAATTAGCGTTGCATGAAATTAAAATAAATCTTTTTATTTCTTGTACCAATATGAATCCTAATTTTTCCGTCCATAGAAAAGAAAAGAAAACTGACAATATATAGTACTCGATAAAGGGCTTTAGGGTTTAAAAACAAGTGACCCGCTAATTAAAATTATTACAAAAGTTCAAACTGCGAAATCTGAAATTTATGCACAGTAAATTTCAGCATTGGGCTTTTATTTCGACACAAAAGTTGTAGCTTTGATGTTTAGCATTTCAACGCTTGCTCGTATGCACCAATCCGATATCCAGAGCTCATGTTTTGGCCTACAAAATGCAATAATAAAATTATAATTCAATTTCGACCAAAAGTTTAGAAACAAGCTAAAAAATTATTCTAAGCTATAAAGAGCTTTTAAAATACCAAACTAAAAAGCTAGAAACATGGGTGATATATGCAGTGACTGGGGAACTATTTCTAGCATGATTGTATTAAAACACAATGGGAAAATAGCATTATTTGAACATATTGTATGCCTATTTGTGTAGTGTTGTGTCTAAAAATGCAATAAATCACATTGCGGCATAGTTTGATCCCGTGAGGTATGTAGGTATTGATAAGTTTGAGTGTCGTTGCACTATTAGGACAACACATGGTTTACCTTGTGCATGTGAAATAGACAGGTATAGTATGATCCCATGTTCCATTTCGTTAGACAATATAATTGGTTGGTAGAGTAAATTAACTTTTCATGATGATGGATCAGGTAATCCTTTAGAGTTATCTCTAAAAGATGAAATAGATGTCATAGTGAAAAAGTTTGATGAACTTGATCTACTTGCAAAAATTACACTTAAAGGTAATTTATGAGAGATCAGGTATCCATCCACTACATCAATGTGTCCACCTATTGATAAGGATAAAACAAAGGGTGCGCAAAAAAAGGGAAAATGTAAGGTACCAAAATAGAGATAAATCAACCTAGTGTGGTTCGTATTGGTGGGAGTATGTGGATCCAAGTGTTCGATGTAGTGGGACAAATGCATGTAGAACTATAACATCTAATAAGGAATAACAACCTCGATCATCAGTCAAAAACTTTACACCTCGACCATTAGCCAACAAGGTTCAACAACCTAAAGTTCTTCCCTTCAACGATTGGTTGTCGGTTGAAATTCATAAATTCATAGATGACATTATTGACATTGGTGACTATGGTAATTATGGATATCATGGAGTTGCATATTTAATTGGGATAGGTGAGAACTTTAGAGCATTCATTCGTCAATAGTGTGTGGTAGAGCTTCAAGAGTTCATGTCTTATTGCGAGAGAATATTTTGGGGAAAATTTTTTGTTCAAAATCTTATATAGAGTGTATATGTTGAACAAGTTGCAACTACGGATAATTGGATGAAACTTCCTGAAATAGGACATGTGATTTCTTTGAATTTTCGTCTCATTATCACTTAACCAATCGCAAACATTTTTTCCACTTAGAAGTCCACCACCAATATTTATGTCAGATCATCGTATGATTGTTATTGTCATTTTGTACAAGTATTAACTGTGATATTTGTTTTTATTCTATCAACTCTTTTTATAGTTTAATAAATTATTGATTTTAACAAGTTTACTTGAAGACAGATTCTCCTATACCGCTAGCAAGTAATATGTGGAAAAATATTGCACCGAAGAAGCACGACAATGGGAGTTTATTTACAATGGTCGCATGCAAGATTGGTTGTAGATATTTCTACGCACTAGTAAGAACCTATTGTAAACTAAATGATTGATATTTAATATTGTTATGAATTCAAATATAATGGTTATTATAAACATTCAAAATATTTAAGCAATTCCAAAATATAATACGTAACAAATCCAAAATATTTTAAACATTCAAAATCAATATTATCCAAATATTGTTTACATGTCCAAAGTAATCCCAAAATAATGCTTAATTCCTTCTATGTCTCCTACGATATGGTACTACATTTGTCCAATCTTTACAACCACCCCTCTAAGTCCTCAACATCACAATTAACTAATTAACGAGTTTGATGCCATCAGGGGAATCCAATTGACGACCAAGAAGTTCTTCTACAATTTTAATGC
>JBBPBS010000465.1:0-18875 GCA_037974835.1 Cicer judaicum
TATTGGATGCACAAGATTGGTTAAAAACCCTAATTGGACAAGATTAAGTGTCGGGAGGACGAAATGGACCAAAATTTTCATCTTACGACACAAAAACACCTATTGGATGCACAAGATTGGTTAAAAATCCTAATTGGACAAGTATTAAGTGTCGGGAGGACGAAGAGGACCAAAATTTTCATCTTATGACACAAAAACACCTATTGGATGCAGAAGATTGGTTAAAAACCTTAATTGGACAAGAATAAGTCTAGGGAAGACGAAAATGATATAATTTTTCATCCAATGACACAAAAACACCTATTGGATGCACAAGATTGGATAGAAACCCTAATTGGAACAAACAAACTTTAGGGAGGATGAAAATGACCTAAATGTTCATCCAATGACACAAAACACCTATTGGATGCACAAGATCGGTTAAAAATCCTAATTGGACAAGTATTAGCCTAGGGAGAACGAAAATGACCTAATTGTTCATTCAATGACACAAACACACCTATTGGATGCACAAAATTGGTTAGAAACCCTAATTGGACAACATTAAGTGTAGGGAGGACGAATAGGACCAAAATGTTCATCCAATGACACAAAAAAACCTATCGGATGCACAAGATTGGTTAGAAACCCTAATTGGACAAGATTAAGTTTAGGGAGGACGAAAACAACCAAATTGTTCATCCCATGAAACAAAACACCTATTGGATGCACAAGATTGGTTAAAAACCCTAATTGGACAAAAATTAGCCTAGGATAGACGAAAATGACCTAATTGTTCATCCAATGACACAAAAACACCTATTTGGATGCATAAGATTGGTTAGAAACCCTAATTGGACAAGATTAAGTTTAGGGAGGACGAAAATGACCTAAATCTTCATCCAATGACACAAAACACCTATTGGATGCACAAGATTGGTTAAAAACCCTAATTGGACAAGATTAAGTGTCGGGAGGACGAAATGGACCAAAATTTTCATCTTATGACACAAAAACACCTATTGAATGCACAAGATTGGTTAAAAACCCTAATTGGACAAGAATAAGCCTAGGGAGGACGAAAATGACCTAATTGTTCATCCAATGACACAAAAACACCTATTGGATGCACAAGATTGGTTAAAAACCCTAATTGGACAAGAATAAGCCTAGGGAGGACGAAAATGACGTAATTGTTCATCCAATGACACAAAAACACCTATTCGATGCACAAGATTAGATAGAAACCTTAATTGGACCAAAAAAATTTAGGGAGGACGAAAATGACCTAAATGTTCATCCAATGACACAAAACACCTATTGGATGCACAAGATTGTTTAAAAATCCTAATTGGACAAGATTAAGTGTCGGGAGGACGAAATGGACCAAAATTTTCATCTTATGACACAAAAACACCTATTGGATGCACAAGATTGGTTAAAAATCCTAATTGGACAAGAATAAGCCTAGGGAGGACGAAAATGACCTAATTGTTCATCCAATGACACAAAAACACCTATTGGATGCACAAGATTGGATAGAAACCCTAATTGCACCAAACAAACTTTAGGGAGGACGAAAATGACCTAAATGTTCATCCAATGACACAAAACACCTATTGGATGCACAAGATTGGTTAAAAATCCTAATTGGACAAGTATTAAGTGTCGGGAGGAAGAAAAGGACCAAAATTTTCATCTTATGACACAAAAACACCTATTGGATGCACAAGATTGGTTAAAAACCTTAATTGGACAAGAATAAGCCTAGGGAAGACGAAAATGATCTAATTGTTCATCCAATGACACAAAAAAACCTATTGGATGCACAAGATTGGATAGAAACCCTAATTGGAGCAAACAAACTATAGGGAGGACGAAAATGACCTAAATGTTCATCCAATGACACAAAACACCTATTGGATGCACAAGATCGGTTAAAAATCCTAATTGGACAAGAATTACCCTAGGGAGGACGAAAATGACCTGATTGTTCATCCAATGACACAAAACAACTATTGGATGCACAAGATTGGTTAGAAATCCTAATTGGACAAGATTAAGTGTAGGGAGGACGAAATCGACCACAATGTTAATCCAATGACACAAAACATCTATTGGATGCACAAGATTGGATAAAAACCCTAATTGGACAAGATTAAGTGTAGGGAGGACGAATAAGACCAAAATGTTCATCCAGTGACACAAAAAAACCTACTGGATGCACAAGATTGGTTAAAAACCCTAATTGGAAAAGAATTAGCCTAGGGAGGACGAAAATGACCTAAATATTCATCCAATGACACAAAACACCTATTGGATGCACAAGATTGGTTAAAAACCGTAATTGGACAAGAATTAGCCTCGGGAGGACGAAAATGACCTAATTGTTCATCCAATGACACAAAAAACATATTGGATGCACAAGATTGGTTAGAAATCCTAATTGGACAAGATTTAGTTGAGGGAGGACGAAAATGACCTAAATGTTCATCCAATGACACAAAACACCTATTGGATGCACAAGATCGGTTAGAAACCCTAATTGGACAAGATTAAGTGTAGGGAGGACGAAATTGACAACAATGTTCATCCAATGACACAAAAATACCTATTGGATGCACAAGATTGGGTAAAAATCCTAATTGGACAAGAATTAGCCTAGGGAGGACGAAAATGACCTAAATATTCATCCAACGACACAAAAACACTTATTGGATACACAAGATTGGTTAAAAACCCTAATTGGACAAGATTAAGTGTAGGGAGGACGAAAATGACCTAAATGTTCATCCAATGACACAAAACACCTATTGGATGCACAAGATTGGTTAAAAACCCTAGTGGGACAAGAATTAGCCTAGGGTTGACGAAAATGACCTAATTGTTCATCCAATGACACAAAAACACCTATTTGGATGCACAAGATTGGTTAGAAATCCTAATTGGACAAGATTTAGTTTAGGGTGGACGAAAATGACCTAAATGTTCATCCAATGACATAAAACACCTATTGGATGCACAAGATTGGTTAAAAACCCTAATTGGACAAGATTAAGTGTAGGGAGGACGAAATTGACCGCAATGTTCATCCGATGACACAAAACACCTGTTGGATGCAAAAGATTGGATAAAAACCGTAATTGGACAAGAATTAGCCTAGGGAGGACGAAAGTGACCTAATTGTTCATCCAATGAGACAAGACACCTATTGGATGCACAAGATTGGGTAAAAATCCTAATTGGACAAGAATTAGCCTAGGGAGGACGAAAATGACCTAAATATTCATCCAACGACACAAAAACACCTATTTGGATGCATAAGATTGGTTAGAAACCCTAATTGGACAAGATTATGGTTAGGGAGAACGAAAATGACCTAAATGTTCATCCAATGACACAAAACCCCTATTGGACGCACAAGATTGGATAAAAACCCTAATTGGACAAGATTAAGTGTTGGGAGGACGAAAAGGACCAAAATTTTCAGCTTATGACACAAAAACACCTATTGGATGCACAAGATTGGTTAAAAACCCTAATTGGACAAGAATAAGCCTAGGGAGGACGAAAATGACCTAATTGTTTATCCAACGACACAAAAACACCTATTGGATGCACAAGATTGGATAGAAACCCTAATTGGACCAAACAAACTTTAGGGAGGACGAAAATGACCTAAATGTTCATCCAATGACACAAAACACCTATTGGATGCACAAGATTGGTTAAAAATCCTAATTGGACAAGTATTAAGTGTCGGGAGGACGAAGAGGACCAAAATTTTCATCTTATGACACAAAAACACCTATTGGATGCACAAGATTGGTTAAAAACCTTAATTGGACAAGAATAAGTCTAGGGAAGACGAAAATGATCTAATTTTTCATCCAATGACACAAAAACACCTATTGGATGCACAAGATTGGATAGAAACCCTAATTGGAGCAAACAAACTTTAGGGAGGATGAAAATGACCTAAATGTTCATCCAATGACACAAAACACCTATTGGATGCACAAGATCGGTTAAAAATCCTAATTGGACAAGTATTAGCCTAGGGAGAACGAAAATGACCTAATTGTTCATTCAATGACACAAACACACCTATTGGATGCACAACATCGGTTAGAAACCCTAATTGGACAACATTAAGTGTAGGGAGGACGAATAGGACCAAAATGTTCATCCAATGACACAAAAAAACCTATCGGATGCACAAGATTGGTTAGAAACCCTAATTGGACAAGATAAAGTTTAGGGAGGACGAAAACAACCAAATTGTTCATCCAATGAAACAAAACACCTATTGGATGCACAAGATTGGTTAAAAACCCTAATTGGACACAAATTAGCCTAGTATAGACGAAAATGACCTAATTGTTCATCCAATGACACAAAAACACCTATTTGGATGCATAAGATTGGTTAGAAACCCTAATTGGACAAGATTAAGTTTAGGGAGGACGAAAATGACCTAAATGTTCATCCAATGACACAAAACACCTATTGGATGCACAAGATTGGTTAAAAACCCTAATTGGACAAGAATTAGCCTAGGGAGGACGAAAATGACCGAATTGTTCATCCAATGACACAAAAACACCTATTGGATGCACAAGATTGGTTAGAAACCCCAATTGGAAAAGATTAAGATTAGGGAGGACGAAATTGACCTAAATGTTCATCCAATGACACAAAACACCTATTGGATGCACAAAATTGGTTAGAAACCCGAATTGGACAAGATTTAGTTTAGGGAGGACGAAAATGACCTAACTGTTCATCCAATGACACAAAACACCTATTTGATGCACAAGATTGGTTAGAAACCCTAATTGGACTAGATTAAGTTTAGGGAGGACGAAAATGACCAAATTGTTCATCCAATGACACAAAACACCTATTGGATGCACAAGATTGGTTAAAAACCCTAATTGGACAAGATTACGTGTAAGGAGTACGAAAATGACCTAAATGTTCATCCAATGACACAAAACACCTATTGGATGCACAAGATTCCTTAAAAACCCTAATTGGACAAGAATTAGCCTAGGATGGATGAAAATGACCTAATTGTTCATCCAATGAAGAAAAACACCTATTTGGAAGCATAAGATTGGTTAAAAACCCTAATTGGACAAGATTAAGTTTTGGGAGGACGAAAATGACCTAAATGTTCATCCAATGACACAAAACACCTCTTGGATGCACAAGATTGGTTAAAAACCCTAATTGGACAAGATTAAGTGTCGGGAGGACGAAAAGGTCCAAAATTTTCATATTATGACACAAAAACACCTATTGGATGCACAAGATTGGTTAAAAACCCTAATTGGACAAGAATAAGCCTAGGGAGGACGAAAATGACCTAATTGTTCATCCAATGACACAAAAACACCTATTGGATGCACAAGATTGGTTAAAAACCCTAATTGGACAAGAATAAGCCTAGGGAGGACGAAAATGACCTAATTGTTCATTCAATGACACAAACACACCTATTGAATGCACAAGATCGGTTAGAAACCCTAATTGGACAAGATTAAGTGTAGGGAGGACGAATAGGACCAAAATGTTCATCCAATGACACAAAAAAACTATTGGATGCACAAGATTGGTTAGAAACCCTAATTCGACAAGAATTAGCATAGGGAGGACGAAAATGACCTAAATGTTCATCCAATGACACAAAACACCTATTGGATGCACAAGATTGGTTAAAAATCCTAATTGGACAAGTATTAAGTGTCGGGAGGACGAAAAGGACCAAAATTTTCATCTTATGACACAAAAACACCTATCGGATACACAAGATTGGTTAAAAACCTTAATTGGACAAGAATAAGCCTAGGGAGGACGAAAATGATCTAATTGTTCATCCAATGACACAAAAACACCTATTGGATGCACAAGATTGGATAGAAACCCTAATTGGAGCAAACAAACTTTAGGGAGGACGAAAATGACCTAAATGTTCATCCAATGACACAAAACACCTATTGGATGCACAAGATCGGTTAAAAATCCTAATTGGACAAGAATTACCCTAGGGAGGACGAAAATGACCTGATTGTTCATCCAATGACACAAAACAACTATTGGATGCACAAGATTGGTTAGAAACCCTAATTGGACAAGATTAAGTTTAGGGAGGACGAAAATGACCTAATTGTTCATCCAATGACACAAAAACACCTATTGGATGCACAAGATTGGTTAGAAACCCCAATTGGAAAAGATTAAGATTAGGGAGGACGAAATTGACCTAAATGTTCATCCAATGACACAAAACACCTATTGGATGCACAAAATTGGTTAGAAACCCGAATTGGACAAGATTAAGTTTAGGGAGGACGAAAATGACCTAAATGTTCATCCAATGACACAAAACACCTATTTGATGCACAAGATTGGTTAGAAACCCTAATTGGACTAGATTAAGTTTAGGGAGGACGAAAATGACCAAATTGTTCATCCAATGACACAAAACACCTATTGGATGCACAAGATTGGTTAAAAACCCTAATTGGACAAGAATACGTGTAAGGAGTACGAAAATGACCTAAATGTTCATCCAATGACACTAAACACCTATTGGATACACAAGATTCCTTAAAAACCCTAATTGGACAAGAATTAGCCTAGGGTGGATGAAAATGACCTAATTGTTCATCCAATGAAGAAAATCACCTATTTGGAAGCATAAGATTGGTTAAAAACCCTAATTGGACAAGATTAAGTTTTGGGAGGACGAAAATGACCTAAATGTTCATCCAATGACACAAAACACCTCTTGGATGCACAAGATTGGTTAAAAACCCTAATTGGACAAGATTAAGTGTCGGAAGGACGAAAAGGACCAAAATTTTCATCTTATGACACAAAAACACCTATTGGATGCACAAGATTGGTTAAAAAGCCTAATTGGATAAGAATAAGCCTAGGGAGGACGAAAATGACCTAATTGTTCATCCAATGACACAAAAACACCTATTGGATGCACAAGATTGGTTAAAAACCCTAATTGGACAAGAATAAGCCTAGGGAGGACGAAAATGACCTAATTGTTCATTCAATGACACAAACACACCTATTGAATGCACAAGATCGGTTAGAAACCCTAATTGGACAAGATTAAGTGTAGGGAGGACGAATAGGACCAAATTGTTCATCCAATGACACAAAAAAACTATTGGATGCACAAGATTGGTTAGAAACCCTAATTGGACAAGAATTAGCATAGGGAGGACGAAAATGACCTAAATGTTCATCCAATGACACAAAACACCTATTGGATGCACAAGATTGGTGAAAAACCCTAATTGGACAAGAATTACCCTAGGGAGGACGAAAATGACCTAATTGTTCATCCAATACCAGAAAAAAACTATTGGATGCACAAGATTGGTTAGAAACCCTAATTGGACAAGATTAAGTTTAGGGAGGACGAAAATGACCTAAATGATCATCCAATGACACAGAACACCTATTTGATGCACAAGATTGGTTAGAAACCCTAATTGGACAAGATTAAGTTTAGGGAGGACGAAAATGACCAAATTGTTCATCCAATGACACAAAACACCTATTGAATGCACAAGATTGGTTAAAAACCCTAGTTGGACAAGATTACGTGTAGGGAATACGAAAATGACCTAAATGTTCATCCAATGACACAAAACACCTATTGGATGCACAAGATTAGTTAAAAACCCTAATTGGACAAGAATTAGCCTAAGATGGATGAAAATGACCTAATTGTTCATCCAATGAACAAAAACCCCTATTTGGAAGCATAAGATTGGTTAGAAACCCTAATTGGACAAGATTAAGTTTAGGGAGGACGAAAATGGCCTAAATGTTCATCCAATGACACAAAACACCTCTTGGATGCACAAGATTCGTTAAAAACCCTAATTGGACAAGATTAAGTGTCAGGAGGACGAAAAGGACCAAAATTTTCATCTTATGACACAAAAATACCTATTGGATGCACAAGATTGGTTAAAAACCCTAATTGGACAAGAATAAGCCTAGGGAGGACGAAAATGACCTAATTGTTCATCCAATGACACAAAAACACCTATTGGATGCACAAGATTAGATAGAAACCCTAATTGGGCCAAACAAAATTTAGGAAGGACGAAAATGACCTAAATGTTCATCCAATGACACAAAACACCTATTGGATGCACAAGATTGGTTAAAAATCCTAATTGGACAAGTATTAGCCTAGGGAGGACGAAAATGACCTAATTGTTCATTCAATGACACAAACACACCTATTGAATGCACAAGATCGGTTAGAAACCCTAATTGGACAAGATTAAGTGTAGGGAGGACGAATAGGACCAAAATGTTCATGCAATGACACAAAAAAACTATTGGATGTACAAGATTGGTTAGAAACCCTAATTCGACAAGAATTAGCATAGGGAGGACGAAAATGACCTAAATGTTCATCCAATGACACAAAACACCTATTGGATGCACAAGATTGGTTAAAAATCCTAATTGGACAAGTATTAAGTGTCGGGAGGACGAAAAGGACCAAAATTTTCATCTTATGACACAAAAACACCTATCGGATACACAAGATTGGTTAAAAACCTTAATTGGACAAGAATAAGCCTAGGGAGGACGAAAATGATCTAATTGTTCATCCAATGACACAAAAACACCTATTGGATGCACAAGATTGGTTAGAAACCCTAATTGGAGCAAACAAACTTTAGGGAGGACGAAAATGACCTAAATGTTCATCCAATGACACAAAACACCTATTGGATGCACAAGATCGGTTAAAAATCCTAATTGGACAAGAATTACCCTAGGGAGGACGAAAATGACCTGATTGTTCATCCAATGACACAAAACAACTATTGGATGCACAAGATTGGTTAGAAACCCCAATTGGATAAGATTAAGTTTAGGGAGGACGAAAATGACCTAATTGTTCATCCAATGACACAAAAACACCTATTGGATGCACAAGATTGGTTAGAAACCCCAATTGGAAAAGATTAAGATTAGCGAGGACGAAATTGACCTAAATGTTCATCCAATGACACAAAACACCTATTCGATGCACAAAATTGGTTAGAAACCCGAATTGGACAAGATTAAGTTTAGGGAGGACGAAAATGACCTAAATGTTCATCCAATGACACAAAACACCTATTGGATGCACAAGATTGGTTAAAAACGCTAATTCGACAAGATTACGTGTAAGGAGTACGAAAATGACCTAAATGTTCATCCAATGACACTAAACACCTATTGGATGCACAAGATTCCTTAAAAACCCTAATTGGACAAGAATTAGCCTAGGATAGATGAAAATGACCTAATTGTTCATCCAATGAAGAAAAACACCTATTTGGAAGCATAAGATTGGTTAAAAACCCTAATTGGACAAGATTAAGTTTTGGGAGGACGAAAATGACCTAAATGTTCATCCAATGACACAAAACACCTCTTGGATGCACAAGATTGGTTAAAAACCCTAATTGGACAAGATTAAGTGTCGGAAGGACGAAAAGGACCAAAATTTTCATCTTATGACACAAAAACACCTATTGGATGCACAAGATTGGTTAAAAACCCTAATTGGACAAGAATAAGCCTAGGGAGGACGAAAATGACGTAATTGTTCATCCAATGACACAAAAACACCTATTCAATGCACAAGATTAGATAGAAACCTTAATTGGACCAAAAAAATTTAGGGAGGACGAAAATGACCTAAATGTTCATCCAATGACACAAAACACCTATTGGATGCACATGATTGGTTAAAAATCCTAATTGGACAAGTATTAGCCTAGGGAGGACGAAAATGACCTAATTGTTCATTCAATGACACAAACACACCTATTGAATGCACAAGATCGGTTAGAAACCCTAATTGGACAAGAATTAGCATAGGGAGGACGAAAATGACCTAAATGTTCATCCAATGACACAAAACACCTATTGGATGCACAAGATTGGTGAAAAACCCTAATTGGACAAGAATTACCCTAGGGAGGACGAAAATGACCTAATTGTTCATCCAATACCAGAAAACAGCTATTGGATGCACAAGATTGGTTAGAAACCCTAATTGGACAAGATTAAGTTTAGGGAGGACGAAAATGACCTAAATGATTATCCAATGACACAAAACACCTATTGGATGCACAAGATTGGTTAAAAACCCTAATTGGACAAGATTAAGTTTAGGGAGGACGAAAATGACCTAAATGTTCATCCAATGACACAGAACACCTATTTGATGCACAAGATTGGTTAGAAACCCTAATTGGACAAGATTAAGTTTAGGGAGGACGAAAATGACCAAATTGTTCATCCAATGACACAAAACACCTATTGAATGCACAAGATTGGTTAAAAACCCTAGTTGGACAAGATTACGTGTAGGGAATACGAAAATGACCTAAATGTTCATCCAATGACACAAAACACCTATTGGATGCACAAGATTAGTTAAAAACCCTAATTGGACAAGAATTAGCCTAGGATGGATGAAAATGACCTAATTGTTCATCCAATGAACAAAAACACCTATTTGGAAGCATAAGATTGGTTAGAAACCCTAATTGGACAAGATTAAGTTTAGGGAGGACGAAAATGACCTAAATGTTCATCCAATGACACAAAACACCTCTTGGATGCACAAGATTGGTTAAAAACCCTAATTGGACAAGATTAAGTGTCGGGAGGACGAAAAGGACCAAAATTTTCATCTTATGACACAAAAACACCTATTGGATGCACAAGATTGGTTAAAAAGCCTAATTGGACAAGAATAAGCCTAGGGAGGACGAAAATGACCTAATTGTTCATCCAATGACACAAAAACACCTATTGGATGCATAAGATTGGTTAGAAACCCTAATTGGACAAGATTAAGTTTAGGGAGGACGAAAATGACCAAATTGTTCATCCAATGACACAAAACACCTATTGGATGCACAAGATTGGTTAAAAACCCTAATTGGACAAGATTACGTGTAGGGAGTACGAAAATGACCTAAATATTCATCCAATGATAGAAAAACACCTATTGGATACACAAGATTGGTTAAAAACCCTAATTGGACAAGATTAAGTGTAGGGACGATTAAAATAACCTAAATGTTCATCCAATGACATAAAACACCTATTGGATGCACAAGATTAGTTAAAAACCCTAATTGGACAAGAATTAGCCTAGGATGGACGAAAAATGACCTAATTGTTCATCCAATGAAACAAAAACACCTATTTGGATGCATAAGATTGGTTAGAAACCCTAATTGGACAAGATTAAGTTTAGGGAGGACGAAAATGACCTAAATGTTCATCCAATAACACAAAACACCTATTGGATGCACAAGATTGGTTAAAAACCATAATTGGACAAGAATTAGCCTAGGGAGGACGAAAATGACCTAATTCTTCATCCAATGACACAAAAACACCTATTGGATGCACAAGATTTGTTAGAAACCCCAATTGGACAATATTAAGATTAGGGTGGACGAAATTTACCTAAATGTTCATCCAATGACACAAAACACCTATTAGATGCACAAGATTGGTTAGAAACCCTAATTGGACAAGATTAATTGTAGGGAGGACGAAAAGGACCTAAATGTTCATCCAATGATACAAAAACACCTATTTGGATGAATAAGATTGGTTAGAAACCATGATTGGAAAAGATTAAGTTTAGGGAGGACGAAAACGACCTTAATGTTCATCCAATGACACAAAACACCTATTGGAAGCACAAGATTGGCTAAAAACCCTAATTGGACAAGAATTAGCCTAGGGAGGACGAAAATGACCTAATTCTTCATCCAATGACACAAAAACACCTATTGGATGCACAAGATTTGTTAGAAACCCCAATTGGACAATATTAAGATTAGGGTGGACGAAATTTACCTAAATGTTCATCCAATGACACAAAACACCTATTAGATGCACAAGATTGGTTAGAAACCCTAATTGGACAAGATTAATTGTAGGGAGGACGAAAAGGACCTAAATGTTCATCCAATGATACAAAAACACCTATTTGGATGCATAAGATTGGTTAGAAACCATGATTGGACAAGATTAAGTTTAGGGAGGACGAAAACGACCTAAATGTTCATCCAATGACACAAAACACCTATTGGATGCACAAGATTGGTTAAAAACCCTAATTGGACAAGAATTAGCCTAGGGAGGATGAAAATGACCTAATTGTTCATCTAATGACACAAAAACACCTATTGGATGCACAAGATTGGTTAGAAACCCCAATTGGACAATATTAAGATTAGGGAGTACGAAATTGACCTAAATGTTCATCCAATGATACAAAACACCTATTGGATGCACAAGATTGGATAGAAACCCGAATTGGACAAGATTAAGTTTAGGGAGGACGAAAATGACCTAAATGTTCATCCAATGACACAAAACACCTATTGGATGCACAAGATTGGTTAAAAACCCTAATTGGACAAGATTAAGTGTTGGGAGGACGAAATGGACCAAAATTTTCATCTTATGACACAAAAACACCTATTGGATGCACAAGATTGGTTAAAAACCCTAATTGGACAAGAATAAGCCTAGGGAGGACGAAAATGACCTAATTGTTCATCCAATGACACAAAAACACCAATTGGATGCACAAGATTGGATAGAAACCCTAATTGGACCAAACAAACTTTAGGGATGACGAAAATGACCTAAATGTTCATCCAATGACACAAAACACCTATTAGATGCATAAGATTGGTTAGAAACCCTAATTGGACAAGATTAAGTGTCGGAGGACGAAAAAGACCAAAATTTTCATCCAATGACACAAAAACACCTATTGGATGCACAAGATTGGTTAAAAACCCTAATTGGACAAGAATAAGCCTAGGGAGAACGAAAATGACCTAAATGTTCATCCAATGACACAAAACCCCTATTGGATGCACAAGATTGGTTAAAAACCCTAATTGGACAAGAATAAGCCTAGGGAGGACGAAAATGACCTAATTGTTCATCCAATGACACAAAAACACCAATTGGATGCACAAGATTGGATAGAAACCCTAATTGGACCAAACAAACTTTAGGGATGACGAAAATGACCTAAATGTTCATCCAATCACACAAAACACCTATTGGATGCACAAGATTGGTTAGAAACCCTAATTGGACAAGATTAAGTGTCGGGAGGACGAAAAGGACCAAAATTTTCATCCAATGACACAAAAACACCTATTGGATGCACAAGATTGGTTAAAAACCCTAATTGGACAAGAATAAGCCTAGGGAGGACGAAAATGACCTAATTGTTCATCCAATGACACAAAAACACCTATTGGATGCACAAGATTGGTTAAAAACCCTAATTGGACAAGATTAAGTGTAGGGAGGACGAAAATGACCTAAATGTCCATCCAATGACACAAAACACCTATTGGATGCACAAGATTGGTTAAAAACCCTAATTGGACAAGAATTAGCCTAGGGAGGACGAAAATGACCTAATTGTTCATCCAATGACACAAAAACACCTATTGGATGCACAAGATTGGTTAGAAACCCTAATTGGAAGAGATTAAGTTTAGGGAGGACTAAAACGACATCAATGTTCATCCAATGAGACAAAAACAACAATTGGATGCACAAGATTGGTTAGAAACCCTAATTGGACAAGATTAAGTGTAGGGAGGACGAAAATGACCTAAATGTTCATCCAATGACACAAAACACCTATTGGATGCACAAGATTGGTTAAAAACCCTAATTGGACAAGAATTAGCCTAGGGAGGACGAAAATGACCTAATTGTTCATCCAATGACACAAAAACACCTATTGGATGCACAAGATTGGTTAGAAACCCTAATTGGAAGAGATTAAGTTTAGGGATGACGAAAACGACATCAATGTTCATCCAATGAGACAAAAACAACAATTGGATGCACAAGATTGGTTAGAAACCCTAATTGGACAAGATTAAGTGTAGGGAGGACGAAAATGACCTAAATGTTCATCCAATGACACAAAACACCTATTGGATGCACAAGATTGGTTAAAAACCCTAATTGGACAAGAATTAGCCTAGGGAGGACGAAAATGACCTAATTGTTCATCCAATTACACAAAAACACCTATTGGATGCACAAGATTGGTTAGAAACCCTAATTGGAAGACATTAAGTTTAGGGAGGACGAAAATGACATCAATGTTCATCCAATGAGACAAAAACAACAATTGGATGCACAAGATTGGTTAGAAACCCTAATTGGACAAGATTAAGTGTAGGGAGGACGAAAATGACCTAAATGTTCATCCAATGACACAAAACACCTATTGGATGCACAAGATTGGTTAAAAACCCTAATTGGACAAGAATAAGCCTAGGGAGGACGAAAATGACCTAATTGTTCATCCAATGACACAAAAACACCTATTGGATACACAAGATTGGTTAAAAACCCTAATTGGACAAGATTAAGTGTAGGGAGGATGAAAATGACCTAAATGTTCATCCAATGACACAAAACACCTATTGGATGCACAAGATTAGTTAAAAACCCTAATTGTACAAGAATTAGCCTAGGATGGACGAAAATGACCTAATTGTTCATCCAATGACACAAAAACACCTATTTGGATGCATAAGATTGGTTAGAAACCCTAATTGGACAAGATTAAGTTTAGGGAGGACGAAAATGACCAAAATGTTCATCCAATGACACAAAACACCTATTGGATGCACAAGATTGGTTAAAAACCCTAATTGGACAAGATTACGTGTAGGGAGTACGAAGATGACCTAAATATTCATCCAATGACAGAAAAACACCTATTGGATACACAAGATTGGTTAAAAACCCTAATTGGACAAGATTAAGTGTAGGGAGGATGAAAATGACCTAAATGTTCATCCAATGACATAAAACACCTATTGGATGCACAAGATTAGTTAAAAACCCTAATTGGACAAGAATTAGCCTAGGATGGACGAAAATGACCTAATTGTTCATCCAATGACACAAAAACACCTATTTGGATGCATAAGATCGGTTAGAAACCATAATTGGACAAGATTAAGTTTAGGGAGGACGAAAATGACCAAATTGTTCATCCAATGACACAAAACACCTATTGGATGCACAAGATTGGTTAAAAACCCTAATTGGACAAGATTACGTGTAGGGAGTACGAAGATGACCTAAATATTCATCCAATGACAGAAAAACACCTATTGGATACACAAGATTGGTTAAAAACCCTAATTGGACAAGATTAAGTGTAGGGAGGATGAAAATGACCTAAATGTTCATCCAATGACACAAAACACCTATTGGATGCACAAGATTAGTTAAAAACCCTAATTGGACAAGAATTAGCCTAGGATGGACGAAAATGACCTAATTGTTCATCCAATGACACAAAAACACCTATTTGGATGCATAAGATTGGTTAGAAACCCAAATTGGACAAGATTAAGTTTAGGGAGGACGAAAATGACCTAAATGTTCATCCAATGACACAAAACACCTATTGGATGCACAAGATGGGTTAAAAACCCTAATTGGACAAGATTAAGTGTCGGGAGGATGAAATGGACCAAAATTTTCTTCTTATGACACAAAAACACCTATTGGATGCACAAGATTGGTTAAAAACCCTAATTGGACAAGAATAAGCCTAGGGAGGACGAAAATGACCTAATTGTTCATCCAATGACACAAAAACACCAATTGGATGCACAAGATTGGATAGAAACCCTAATTGGACCAAAAAAACTTTAGGGATGACGAAAATGACCTAAATGTTCATCCAATGACACAAAACACCTATTAGATGCATAAGATTGGTTAGAAACCCTAATTGGACAAGATTAAGTGTCGGGAGGACGAAAAAGAACAAAATTTTCATCCAATGACACAAAAACACATATTGGATGCACAAGATTTGTTAGAAACCCCAATTGGACAATATTAAGATTAGGGTGGACGAAATTTACCTAAATGTTCATCCAATGACACAAAACACCTATCAGATGCACAAGATTGGTTAGAAACCCTAATTGGACAAGATTAATTGTAGGGAGGACGAAAAGGACCTAAATGTTCATCCAATGATACAAAAACACCTATTTGGATGCATACGATTGGTTAGAAACCATGATTGGACAAGATTAAGTTTAGGGAGGACGAAAACGACCTAAATGTTCATCCAATGACACAAAACACCTATTGGAAGCACAAGATTGGTTAAAAACCCTAATTGGACAAGAATTAGCCTAGGGAGGACGAAAATGACCTAATTGTTCTTCCATTGACACAAAAACACCTATTTGGATGCACAAGATTGGTTAGAAACCCTAATTGGACAAGATTAAGTGTAGGGAGGACGAAAATGACCTAAATGTTCATCCAATGACACAAAACACCTATTGGATGCACAAGATTGGTTAAAAACCCTAATTGGACAAGAATTAGCCTAGGGAGGATGAAAATGACCTAATTGTTCATCTAATGACACAAAAACACCTATTGGATGCACAAGATTGGTTAGAAACCCCAATTGGACAATATTAAGATTAGGGAGTACGAAATTGACCTAAATGTTCATCCAATGATACAAAACACCTATTGGATGCACAAGATTGGATAGAAACCCGAATTGGACAAGATTAAGTTTAGGGACGACGAAAATGACCTAAATGTTCATCCAATGACACAAAACACCTATTGGATGCACAAGATTGGTTAAAAACCCTAATTGGACAAGATTAAGTGTCGGGAGGACGAAATGGACCAAAATTTTCATCTTATGACACAAAAACACCTATTGGATGCACAAGATTGGTTAAAAACCCTAATTGGACAAGAATAAGCCTAGGGAGGACGAAAATGACCTAATTGTTCATCCAATGACACAAAAACACCAATTGGATGCACAAGATTGGATAGAAACCCTAATTGGACCAAACAAACTTTAGGGATGACGAAAATGACCTAAATGTTCATCCAATGACACAAAACACCTATTAGATGCATAAGATTGGTTAGAAACCCTAATTGGACAAGATTAAGTGTCGGAGGACGAAAAAGACCAAAATTTTCATCCAATGACACAAAAACACCTATTGGATGCACAAGATTGGTTAAAAACCCTAATTGGACAAGAATAAGCCTAGGGAGAACGAAAATGACCTAAATGTTCATCCAATGACACAAAACCCCTATTGGATGCACAAGATCGGTTAAAAACCCTAATTGGACAAGATTAAGTGTCGGGAGGACGAAAAGGACCAAAATTTTCAGCTTATGACACAAAAACACCTATTGGATGCACAAGATTGGTTAAAAACCCTAATTGGAGAAGAATAAGCCTAGGTAGGACGAAAATGACCTAATTGTTCATCCAATGACACAAAAACACGTATTGGATGCACAAGATTGGTTAGAAACCCTAATTGGACAAGATTAAGTGTCGGGAGGACGAAAAGGACCAAAATTTTCATCCAATGACACAAAAACACCTATTGGATGCACAACATTGTTTAAAAACCCTAATTGGACAAGAATAAGCCTAGGGAGGACGAAAATGACCTAATTGTTCATCAATGACACAAAAACACCTATTGGATGCATAAGATTGGTTAGAAACCCTAATTGGACAAGATTAAGTTTAGGGAGGACGAAAATGACCAAATTGTTCATCCAATGACACAAAACACGTATTGGATGCACAAGATTGGTTAAAAACCCTAATTGGACAAGATTACGTGTAGGGAGTACGAAAATGACCTAAATATTCATCCAATGATAGAAAAACACCTATTGGATACACAAGATTGGTTAAAAACCCTAATTGGACAAGATTAAGTGTAGGGACGATTAAAATAACCTAAATGTTCATCCAATGACATAAAACACCTATTGGATGCACAAGATTAGTTAAAAACCCTAATTGGACAAGAATTAGCCTAGGATGGACGAAAAATGACCTAATTGTTCATCCAATGAAACAAAAACACCTATTTGGATGCATAAGATTGGTTAGAAACCCTAATTGGACAAGATTAAGTTTAGGGAGGACGAAAATGACCTAAATGTTCATCCAATAACACAAAACACCTATTGGATGCACAAGATTGGTTAAAAACCATAATTGGACAAGAATTAGCCTAGGGAGGACGAAAATGACCTAATTCTTCATCCAATGACACAAAAACACCTATTGGATGCACAAGATTTGTTAGAAACCCCAATTGGACAATATTAAGATTAGGGTGGACGAAATTTACCTAAATGTTCATCCAATGACACAAAACACCTATCAGATGCACAAGATTGGTTAGAAACCCTAATTGGACAAGATTAATTGTAGGGAGGACGAAAAGGACCTAAATGTTCATCCAATGATACAAAAACACCTATTTGGATGCATACGATTGGTTAGAAACCATGATTGGACAAGATTATGTTTAGGGAGGACGAAAACGACCTAAATGTTCATCCAATGACACAAAACACCTATTGGAAGCACAAGATTGGTTAAAAACCCTAATTGGACAAGAATTAGCCTAGGGAGGACGAAAATGACCTAATTGTTCATCCATTGACACAAAAACACCTATTTGGATGCACAAGATTGGTTAGAAACCCTAATTGGACAAGATTAAGTGTAGGGAGGACGAAAATGACCTAAATGTTCATCCAATGACACAAAACACCTATTGGATGCACAAGATTGGTTAAAAACCCTAATTGGACAAGAATTAGCCTAGGGAGGATGAAAATGACCTAATTGTTCATCTAATGACACAAAAACACCTATTGGATGCACAAGATTGGTTAGAAACCCCAATTGGACAATATTAAGATTA
>JBBPBS010000467.1:6320-17525 GCA_037974835.1 Cicer judaicum
AACCAATCTTGTGCATCCAATAGGTGTGTTTGTGTCATTGGATGATCATTTAGGTCATTCTCGTCCTCCCAAGTCGTAATCTTGTCCAATTAGGATTTTTAACAAGTCTTGTGCATCCAATAGGTGTTTTTGTGTGATTGGTGAATATTTAGGTCATTTTGGTCCTCCCTATTCTAAATCTTGTCCAATTAGGGTTTTGAACCAATCTTTTGCATCCAATAGGTGTGTTTGTGTCATTGGATGAACATTTAGTATATTTTGGTCCTCCCAAGTCTGAATCTAGTCGAAGATAGGTTTTTTAACCTATCTTGTGCATCCAATAGCTGTTTTGTGTCATTGGAAGAACATTTAGGTCATTTTAGAGCTCCCTACACTTAATCTTGTCCAATTAGGGTTTTTAACCAATATAATCCATCCAATAGGTGTGTTTGTGTCATTGGAAGAACATTCAGGTAATTTTCGAGCTCCTTACACTTAATCTAGTCCAATTAGGGTTTTGAACCAATCTTTTGCATCCAATAGGTGTGTTTGTGTCATTGGATGAACATTTAGTATATTTTGGTCCTCCGAAGTCTGAATCTAGTCGAATTAGGTTTTTTAACCTATCTTGTGCATCCAATAGCTACTTTGTGTCATTGGAAGAACATTTAGGTCATTTCAGAGCTCCCTACACTTAATCTTGTCCAATTAGGGTTTTTAACCAATATAATCCATCCAATAGGTGTGTTTGTGTCATTGGAAGAACATTTAGGTAATTTTCGACCTCCTTACACTTAATCTAGTCCAATTAGGGTTTTTAACCCATCTTGTGCATCCAATAGGTGTGTTTGTGTCATTGGATGAACATTTAGGTCATTTTCGTCCTCCCAAGTCTTAATCTAGTCGAATTAGGGTTTTAAACCTATCTTGTGCATCCAATAGGTGTTTTTGTGTCATTGGATGAACATTTATGTCATTTTCGTCTCCCTACACTTAATCTTGTCCAATTAGGGTTTTGACCAATCTTGTGCATCTAATAGGTCTGTTTGTGTTATTGGATGAACATTTAGGTCATTTTGGTCCTCCCAAGTCTTAATCTAGTCGAATTAGGATTTTTGACCTATCTTGTGCATCCAATAGGTGTTTTTGTGTCATTGGATGAACATTTAGGTCATTTTCGTCCTCCCTACACTTAATCTTGTCCAATTAGGGTTTTTGACCAATCTTGTGCATCTAATAGGTGTGTTTTTGTCATTGGTGAACATTCAGGTCATTTTCTACCTCCCTATTCTTAATCTTGTCCAACTAGGGTTTTTAACCAATCTTTTGCATCCAATACGTGTGTTTGTGTCATTGGATGAACATTTAGGTCATTTTGGTCCTCCCAAGTCTTAATCTAGTCGAATTAGGGTTTTTAACCTATCTTGTACATCCAATAGGTGTTTTTGTATCATTGGATGAACATTTAGGTCATTTTCGTCCTCCCTACTCTTAATCTTGTCCAATTAAGGTTTTTGACCAATCTTGTGCATCTAATAGGTGTGTTTGTGTCATTGGATGAACATTTAGGTCCTTTTCGTCCTCCCAATTCTTAATCTTGTCCAATTAGGGTTTTTAACCAATCTTTTGCATCCAATATGTGTGTTTGTGTCATTGGATGAAGATTTAGGTCATTTTCGTCCTCCCAAGTCTTAATCTTGTCGAATTAGGGTATTTAACCTATCTTGTGCATCCAATAGGGGTTTTTGTGTCATTGGATGAACATTTAGGTCATTTTCATCCTCCCTACACTTAATCTTGTCCAGAAGGTGTGTTTGTGCCATTGGATGAACATTTAGGCCATTTTCGTCTTCCCAAGACTTAATCTTGTCCATTTATGGTTTTTAACCAATCTTATGCATCCAATATGTGTGTTTGTGTCATTGGATTAACATTTAGGTAATTTTTCGTCCTCCTAAATCTTAATCTTCTCGAATTAGGATTTTTTACCTATCTTGGGCATCCAATATGTGTTTTTGTGTCAATGGATGAAAATTTAGGTCTTTTTCGTCCACCCTAGGAAAATGCTTGGACAATTAGGGTTTCTAACCAATCTTGTGCATCCAATAGGTGTGTTTCTGTCATTGGATGAACATTTAGGTCATTTTCGTTCTCCCTAGGCTTATTCTTGTCCAATTAGGGTTGTCAACCAATCTTGAGCATCCAATAGGTGTGTGTGTGTCATTGGAGGAACAATTTGGTCATTTTCGTCCTCCTTAGGCTTAATCTTGTCGAATTAGGGTTTTAAACCAACCTTGTGAATCGAATAAGTTCGTTTGTGTCATTGGATGAACGTTTAGGTCATTTTCGTCCTCCCTAGGCTTATTCTCGTCCAATTAGGGTTGCTAACAAATCTTGTGCATCTAATAGGTGTGTTTGTGTCATTGGTTGAACATTTAGGTCATTTTCGTCCTCACTAGGCCTATTCTTGTCCTATTAAGGTTCTTAACCAATCTTTTGCATCCAATAGGTGTGTTTGTGTCATTCAAAGAACATTTAGGTCATTTTCGACCTCCCTACACTTAATCTTGTCCAACTAGGGTTTTTAACAAATCTTTTGCATCCAATAGGTGTGTTTGTCTCATTGGATGATCATTTAGGTCATTTTCGTCCTCCCTACACTTAATCTTCTCCAATTAGGGTTTTTAACAAATCTTTTGCATCCAATAGGTGTGTTTGTGTCATTAGTGGAACATTTAGGTCATTTTTGTCCTCTCTAGGCCTATTCTTGTCCTATTATGGTTTTTAACCAATCTTGTGCATCCAATAGGTGTGTTTTTGTCATTGGAAGAACATTTAGGTCATTGTCGACCTCCCTACACTTAATCGTGTCCAATTAGGGTTTTTAACTAATATTATGCATCCAATAGGTGTGTTTGTGTCATTGGAAGAAAATTTGGTCATTTTCGACCTCCCTACACTTAATCGTGTCCAATTAGGGTTTTTAACTAATATTATGCATCCAATAGGTGTGTTTGTGTCATTGGATGAACATTTAGGTCATTTTCGTCCTCCCAAGTCTTAATCTTGTCGAATTAGGGTTTTTAACCTATGTTGTGCATCCAAATGGGGTTTTTGTGTCATTGGATGAACATTTAGGTCATTTTCATCCTCCCTACACTTAATCTTGTCCAGAAGGTGTGTTTGTGGCATGGGATGAACATTTAGGTCATTTTTGTCCTCCCAAGTCTTAATCTTGTCCATTTATGGTTTTTAACCAATAGGTGTGTTTGTGTCATTGGATTAAACTTTAGGTCATTTTCGTCCTCCCTAGGCTAATTCTTGTCCTATTAATCTTGTCGAGTTAGGGTTAATCTTTTCCAATTTATCTTGTCCAGAAGTTGTGTTTGTGTCATTGGATGAACATTTAGGTCATTTTCGTTTTCCCAAGTCTTAATCTTGTCCATTTATGGTTTTTAACCAATCTTGTGCATCCAATAGGTGTGTTTGTGTCACTGGATGAACATTTAGGTCATTTTCGTTCTCACTAGGCCTATTCTTGTCCAATTAGGGATTTTAACCAATCTTGTGCATCTAATATGTGTGTTTGTGTCATTGGATGAACATTTAGGTCATTTTCGACCTCCCTACGCTTAACATTCTCCAACTAGGGTTTTTAACCAATATTATGCATCCAATAGGTGTGTTTGCGTCATTGGATTAACATTTAGGTCATTTTCGTCCTTCCTACACTTAATCTTTTCCAATTAGGGTTTTTAACCAATCTTGTGCATCCCATAGCTGTGTTTTTGTCATTGGAGTTACATTTAGGTTATTTTTGTCCTCCCTACGATTATTCTTGTCCAATTAGGGTTTTTAACAAATCTTGTGCATCCAATAGGTGTGTTAGTGTCATTGGATGAACATTTGGGTAATTTTCGTCTTCCCAAGTCTTAATCTTGTCCAATTAGGGTTTTTAACCAATCTTGTGCATCCAAAAGGTGTGTTTGTGTCATTGGATTAAAATTTAGGTCATTTTCGTCCTCCCTAGGCTAATTCTTGTCCAATTAGGGTTTTTAACCAATCTTGTGCATCCAATAGGTGTGTTTGTGTCATTGGATGAAGATTTATGTCATTTTCGTCCTCCCAAGCCTTAATCTTGTCCAATTAGGGTTTTTAACAAATCTTGTGCATCCAATACGTGTTTTTGTGTCATTGGAGGAACATTTAGGTCATTTTCGTCCTCCCTACAATTAATCTTGTCCAATTAGGGGTTTTAATAAATATTTTGCATCCAATAGGTGTGTTTGTGTCATTGGATGAACATTTAGGTCATTTTCGTCCTCCCAAGTCTTAATCTTGTCCAATTAGGGTTTTTAATAAATGTTTTGCATCCAATAGGTGTGTTTGTGTCATTGGAGGAACATTTAGGCCATGTTCGTCCTCACTAGGCCTATTCTTGTCCAATTAGGGATTTTAACCTATCTTGTGCATCCAATAGGTGTGTTTGTGTCATTGGATGAATATTTAGGTCATTTTCGTCGTCCCTACAATTAATCTTGTCCAATTAGGGATTTTAACAAATCTTTTGCATCCAATAGGTGTGTTTGTGTCATTGGATGAACAATTAGGTCATTTTCGTTCTCACTAGGCCTATTCTTGTCCAATTAGGGTTTTTAACCAATCTTGTGCACCTAATATGTGTGTTTGTGTCATTGGATGAACATTTAGGTCATTTTCGACCTCCCTACACTTAACATTCTCCAATTAGGGTTTTTAACCAATATTATGCATCCAATAGGTGTGTTTGCGTCATTGGATTAACATTTAGGTCATTTTCATCCTTCCTACACTTAATCTTTTCCAATTAGGGTTTTTAACCAATCTTGTGCATCCCATAGCTGTGTTTTTGTCATTGGTGTTACGTTTAGGTTATTTTCGTCCTCCCTACGATTATTCTTGTCCAATTAGGGTTTTTAACAAATCTTGTGCATCCAATAGGTGTGTTAGTGTCATTGGATGAACATTTGGGTAATTTTCGTCTTCCCAAGTCTTAATCTTGTCCAATTAGGGTTTTTAACCAATCTTGGGCATCCAATAGGTGTGTTTGTGTCATTGGATTAAAATTTAGGTCATTTTCGTCCTCCCTAGGCTAATTCTTGTCCAATTAGGGTTTTTAACCAATCTTGTGCATCCAATAGGTGTGTTTGTGTCATTGGATGAAGATTTATGTCATTTTCGTCCTCCCAAGTCTTAATCTTGTCCAATTAGGGTTTTTAACAAATCTTGTGCATCCAATACGTGTTTTTGTGTCATTGGAGGAACATTTAGGTCATTTTCGTCCTCCCTACAATTAATCTTGTCCAATTAGGGGTTTTAATAAATATTTTGCATCGAATAGGTGTGTTTGTGTCATTGGATGAACATTTAGGTCATTTTCGTCCTCCCAAGTCTTAATCTTGTCCAATTAGGGTTTTTAATAAATGTTTTGCATCCAATAGGTGTGTTTGTGTCATTGGAGGAACATTTAGGCCATGTTCGTCCTCACTAGGCCTATTCTTGTCCAATTAGGGATTTTAACCTATCTTGTGCATCCAATAGGTGTGTTTGTGTCATTGGATGAACATTTAGGTCATTTTCGTCGTCCCTACAATTAATCTTGTCCAATTAGGGATTTTAACAAATCTTTTGCATCCAATAGGTGTGTTTGTGTCATTGGATGAACAATTAGGTCATTTTCGTTCTCACTAGGCCTATTCTTGTCCAATTAGGGATTTTAACCAATCTTGTGCATCTAATATGTGTGTTTGTGTCATTGGATGAACATTTAGGTCATTTTCGACCTCCCTACGCTTAACATTCTCCAACTAGGGTTTTTAACAAATATTATGCATCCAATAGGTGTGTTTGCGTCATTGGATTAACATTTAGGTCATTTTCGTCCTTCCTACACTTAATCTTTTCCAATTAGGGTTTTTAACCAATCTTGTGCATCCCATAGCTGTGTTTTTGTCATTGGAGTTACATTTAGGTTATTTTCGTCCTCCCTACGATTATTCTTGTCCAATTAGGGTTTTTAACAAATCTTGTGCATCCAATAGGTGTGTTAGTGTCATTGGATGAACATTTGGGTAATTTTCGTCTTCCCCAGTCTTAATCTTGTCCAATTAGGGTTTTTAACCAATCTTGTGCATCCAATAGGTGTGTTTGTGTCAATTGATTAAAATTTAGGTCATTTTCGTCCTCCCTAGGCTAATTCTTGTCCAATTAGGGTTTTTAACCAATCTTGTGCATCCAATAGGTGTGTTTGTGTCATTGGATGAAGATTTATGTCATTTTCGTCCTCCCAAGCCTTAATCTTGTCCAATTAGGGTTTTTAACAAATCTTGTGCATCCAATACGTGTTTTTGTGTCATTGGAGGAACATTTAGGTCATTTTCGTCCTCCCTACAATTAATCTTGTCCAATTAGGGGTTTTAATAAATATTTTGCATCCAATAGGTGTGTTTGTGTCATTGGATGAACATTTAGGTCATTTTCGTCCTCCCAAGTCTTAATCTTGTCCAATTAGGGTTTTTAATAAATGTTTTGCATCCAATAGGTGTGTTTGTGTCATTGGAGGAACATTTAGGCCATGTTCGTCCTCACTAGGCCTATTCTTGTCCAATTAGGGATTTTAACCTATCTTGTGCATCCAATAGGTGTGTTTGTGTCATTGGATGAACATTTAGGTCATTTTCGTCGTCCCTACAATTAATCTTGTCCAATTAGGGATTTTAACAAATCTTTTGCATCCAATAGGTGTGTTTGTGTCATTGGATGAACAATTAGGTCATTTTCGTTCTCACTAGGCCTATTCTTGTCCAATTAGGGATTTTAACCAATCTTGTGCATCTAATATGTGTGTTTGTGTCATTGGATGAACATTTAGGTCATTTTCGACCTCCCTACGCTTAACATTCTCCAACTAGGGTTTTTTACCAATATTATGCATCCAATAGGTGTGTTTGCGTCATTGGATTAACATTTAGGTCATTTTCGTCCTTCCTACACTTAATCTTTTCCAATTAGGGTTTTTAACCAATCTTGTGCATCCCATAGCTGTGTTTTTGTCATTGGAGTTACATTTAGGTTATTTTCGTCCTCCCTACGATTATTCTTGTCCAATTAGGGTTTTTAACAAATCTTGTGCATCCAATAGGTGTGTTAGTGTCATTGGATGAACATTTGGGTAATTTTCGTCTTCCCAAGTCTTAATCTTGTCCAATTAGGGTTTTTAACCAATCTTGTGCATCCAATAGGTGTGTTTGTGTCAATTGATTAAAATTTAGGTCATTTTCGTCCTCCCTAGGCTAATTCTTGTCCAATTAGGGTTTTTAACCAATCTTGTGCATCCAATAGGTGTGTTTGTGTCATTGGATGAAGATTTATGTCATTTTCGTCCTCCCAAGCCTTAATCTTGTCCAATTAGGGTTTTTAACAAATCTTGTGCATCCAATACGTGTTTTTGTGTCATTGGAGGAACATTTAGGTCATTTTCGTCCTCCCTACAATTAATCTTGTCCAATTAGGGGTTTTAATAAATATTTTGCATCCAATAGGTGTGTTTGTGTCATTGGATGAACATTTAGGTCATTTTCGTCCTCCCAAGTCTTAATCTTGTCCAATTAGGGTTTTTAATAAATGTTTTGCATCCAATAGGTGTGTTTGTGTCATTGGAGGAACATTTAGGCCATGTTCGTCCTCATTAGGCCTATTCTTGTCCAATTAGGGATTTTAACCTATCTTGTGCATCCAATAGGTGTGTTTGTGTCATTGGATGAATATTTAGGTCATTTTCGTCGTCCCTACAATTAATCTTGTCCAATTAGGGATTTTAACAAATCTTTTGCATCCAATAGGTGTGTTTGTGTCATTGGATGAACAATTAGGTCATTTTCGTTCTCACTAGGCCTATTCTTGTCCAATTAGGGTTTTTAACCAATCTTGTGCATCTAATATGTGTGTTTGTGTCATTGGATGAACATTTAAGTCATTTTCGACCTCCCTACACTTAACATTCTCCAATTAGGGTTTTTAACCAATATTATGCATCCAATAGGTGTGTTTGCGTCATTGGATTAACATTTAGGTCATTTTCGTCCTTCCTACACTTAATCTTTTCCAATTAGGGTTTTTAACCAATCTTGTGCATCCCATAGCTGTGTTTTTGTCATTGGAGTTACATTTAGGTTATTTTCGTCCTCCCTACGATTATTCTTGTCCAATTAGGGTTTTTAACAAATCTTGTGCATCCAATAGGTGTGTTAGTGTCATTGGATGAACATTTGGGTAATTTTCGTCTTCCCAAGTCTTAATCTTGTCCAATTAGGGTTTTTAACCAATCTTGTGCATCCAATAGGTGTGTTTGTGTCATTGGATTAAAATTTAGGTCATTTTCGTCCTCCCTAGGCTAATTCTTGTCCAATTAGGGTTTTTTACCAATCTGGTGCATCCAATAGGTGTGTTTGTGTCATTGGATGAAGATTTATGTCATTTTCGTCCTCCCAAGTCTTAATCTTGTCCAATTAGGGTTTTTAACAAATCTTGTGCATCCAATACGTGTTTTTGTGTCATTGGAGGAACATTTAGCTCATTTTCGTCCTCCCTACAATTAATCTTGTCCAATTAGGGGTTTTAATAAATATTTTGCATCCAATAGGTGTGTTTGTGTCATTGGATGAACATTTAGGTCATTTTCGTCCTCCCAAGTCTTAATCTTGTCCAATTAGGGATTTTAATAAATGTTTTGCATCCAATAGGTGTGTTTGTGTCATTGGAGGAACATTTAGGCCATGTTCGTCCTCACTAGGCCTATTCTTGTCCAATTAGGGATTTTAACCTATCTTGTGCATCCAATAGGTGTGTTTGTGTCATTGGATGAATATTTAGGTCATTTTCGTCGTCCCTACAATTAATCTTGTCCAATTAGGGATTTTAACAAATCTTTTGCATCCAATAGGTGTGTTTGTGTCATTGGATGAACAATTAGGTCATTTTCGTTCTCACTAGGCCTATTCTTGTCCAATTAGGGTTTTTAACCAATCTTGTGCACCTAATATGTGTGTTTGTGTCATTGGATGAACATTTAGGTCATTTTCGACCTCCCTACACTTAACATTCTCCAATTAGGGTTTTTAACCAATATTATGCATCCAATAGGTGTGTTTGCGTCATTGGATTAACATTTAGGTCATTTTCGTCCTTCCTACACTTAATCTTTTCCAATTAGGGTTTTTAACCAATCTTGTGCATCCCATAGCTGTGTTTTTGTCATTGGTGTTACGTTTAGGTTATTTTCGTCCTCCCTACGATTATTCTTGTCCAATTAGGGTTTTTAACAAATCTTGTGCATCCAATAGGTGTGTTAGTGTCATTGGATGAACATTTGGGTAATTTTCGTCTTCCCAAGTCTTAATCTTGTCCAATTAGGGTTTTTAACCAATCTTGTGCATCCAATAGGTGTGTTAGTGTCATTGGATGAACATTTGGGTAATTTTCGTCTTCCCAAGTCTTAATCTTGTCCAATTAGGGTTTTTAACCAATCTTGTGCATCCAATAGGTGTGTTTGTGTCATTGGATTAAAATTTAGGTCATTTTCGTCCTCCCTAGGCTAATTGTTGTCCAATTAGGGTTTTTAACCAATCTTGTGCATCCAATAGGTGTGTTTGTGTCATTGGATGAAGATTTATGTCATTTTCGTCCTCCCAAGTCTTAATCTTGTCCAATTAGGGTTTTTAACAAATCTTGTGCATCCAATACGTGTTTTTGTGTCATTGGAGGAACATTTAGGTCATTTTCGTCCTACCTACAATTAATCTTGTCCAATTAGGGGTTTTAATAAATATTTTGCATCCAATAGGTGTGTTTGTGTCATTGGATGAACATTTAGGTCATTTTCGCCCTCCCAAGTCTTAATCTTGTCCAATTAGGATTTTTAATAAATGTTTTGCATCCAATAGGTGTGTTTGTGTCATTGGAGGAACATTTAGGCCATGTTCGTCCTCACTAGGCCTATTCTTGTCCAATTAGGGATTTTAACCTATCTTGTGCATCCAATAGGTGTGTTTGTGTCATTGGATGAATATTTAGGTCATTTTCGTCGTCCCTACAATTAATCTTGTCCAATTAGGGATTTTAACAAATCTTTTGCATCCAATAGGTGTGTTTGTGTCATTGGATGAACAATTAGGTCATTTTCGTTCTCACTAGGCCTATTCTTGTCCAATTAGGGTTTTTAACCAATCTTGTGCACCTAATATGTGTGTTTGTGTCATTGGATGAACATTTAGGTCATTTTCGACCTCCCTACACTTAACATTCTCCAATTAGGGTTTTTAACCAATATTATGCATCCAATAGGTGTGTTTGCGTCATTGGATTAACATTTAGGTCATTTTCATCCTTCCTACACTTAATCTTTTCCAATTAGGGTTTTTAACCAATCTTGTGCATCCCATAGCTGTGTTTTTGTCATTGGTGTTACGTTTAGGTTATTTTCGTCCTCCCTACGATTATTCTTGTCCAATTAGGGTTTTTAACAAATCTTGTGCATCCAATAGGTGTGTTAGTGTCATTGGATGAACATTTGGGTAATTTTCGTCTTCCCAAGTCTTAATCTTGTCCAATTAGGGTTTTTAACCAATCTTGTGCATCCAATAGGTGTGTTAGTGTCATTGGATGAACATTTGGGTAATTTTCGTCTTCCCAAGTCTTAATCTTGTCCAATTAGGGTTTTTAACCAATCTTGTGCATCCAATAGGTGTGTTTGTGTCATTGGATTAAAATTTAGGTCATTTTCGTCCTCCCTAGGCTAATTCTTGTCCAATTAGGGTTTTTAACCAATCTTGTGCATCCAATAGGTGTGTTTGTGTCATTGGATGAAGATTTATGTCATTTTCGTCCTCCCAAGCCTTAATCTTGTCCAATTAGGGTTTTTAACAAATCTTGTGCATCCAATACGTGTTTTTGTGTCATTGGAGGAACATTTAGGTCATTTTCGTCCTCCCTACAATTAATCTTGTCCAATTAGGGGTTTTAATAAATATTTTGCATCCAATAGGTGTGTTTGTGTCATTGGATGAACATTTAGGTCATTTTCGTCCTCCCAAGTCTTAATCTTGTCCAATTAGGGTTTTTAATAAATGTTTTGCATCCAATAGGTGTGTTTGTGTCATTGGAGGAACATTTAGGCCATGTTCGTCCTCA
>JBBPBS010000467.1:30783-45737 GCA_037974835.1 Cicer judaicum
TCCTTCCTACACTTAATCTTTTCCAATTAGGGTTTTTAACCAATCTTGTGCATCCCATAGCTGTGTTTTTGTCATTGGTGTTACGTTTAGGTTATTTTCGTCCTCCCTACGATTATTCTTGTCCAATTAGGGTTTTTAACAAATCTTGTGCATCCAATAGGTGTGTTAGTGTCATTGGATGAACATTTGGGTAATTTTCGTCTTCCCAAATCTTAATCTTGTCCAATTAGGGTTTTTAACCAATCTTGGGCATCCAATAGGTGTGTTTGTGTCATTGGATTAAAATTTAGGTCATTTTCGTCCTCCCTAGGCTAATTCTTGTCCAATTAGGGTTTTTAACCAATCTTGTGCATCCAATAGGTGTGTTTGTGTCATTGGATGAAGATTTATGTCATTTTCGTCCTCCCAAGTCTTAATCTTGTCCAATTAGGGTTTTTAACAAATCTTGTGCATCCAATACGTGTTTTTGTGTCATTGGAGGAACATTTAGGTCATTTTCGTCCTCCCTACAATTAATCTTGTCCAATTAGGGGTTTTAATAAATATTTTGCATCGAATAGGTGTGTTTGTGTCATTGGATGAACATTTAGGTCATTTTCGTCCTCCCTAGTCTTAATCTTGTCCAATTAGGGTTTTTAATAAATGTTTTGCATCCAATAGGTGTGTTTGTGTCATTGGAGGAACATTTAGGCCATGTTCGTCCTCACTAGGCCTATTCTTGTCCAATTAGGGATTTTAACCTATCTTGTGCATCCAATAGGTGTGTTTGTGTCATTGGATGAATATTTAGGTCATTTTCGTCGTCCCTACAATTAATCTTGTCCAATTAGGGATTTTAACAAATCTTTTGCATCCAATAGGTGTGTTTGTGTCATTGGATGAACAATTAGGTCATTTTCGTTCTCACTAGGCCTATTCTTGTCCAATTAGGGTTTTTAACCAATCTTGTGCACCTAATATGTGTGTTTGTGTCATTGGATGAACATTTAGGTCATTTTCGACCTCCCTACACTTAACATTCTCCAATTAGGGTTTTTAACCAATATTATGCATCCAATAGGTGTGTTTGCGTCATTGGATTAACATTTAGGTCATTTTCGTCCTTCCTACACTTAATCTTTTCCAATTAGGGTTTTTAACCAATCTTGTGCATCCCATAGCTGTGTTTTTGTCATTGGTGTTACGTTTAGGTTATTTTCGTCCTCCCTACGATTATTCTTGTCCAATTAGGGTTTTTAACAAATCTTGTGCATCCAATAGGTGTGTTAGTGTCATTGGATGAACATTTGGGTAATTTTCGTCTTCCCAAGTCTTAATCTTGTCCAATTAGGGTTTTTAACCAATCTTGTGCATCCAATAGGTGTGTTAGTGTCATTGGATGAACATTTGGGTAATTTTCGTCTTCCCAAGTCTTAATCTTGTCCAATTAGGGTTTTTAACCAATCTTGTGCATCCAATAGGTGTGTTTGTGTCATTGGATTAAAATTTAGGTCATTTTCGTCCTCCCTAGGCTAATTCTTGTCCAATTAGGGTTTTTAACAAATCTTGTGCATCCAATAGGTGTGTTTGTGTCATTGGATGAAGATTTATGTCATTTTCGTCCTCCCAAGTCTTAATCTTGTCCAATTAGGGTTTTTAACAAATCTTGTGCATCCAATACGTGTTTTTGTGTCATTGGAGGAACATTTAGGTCATTTTCGTCCTCCCTACAATTAATCTTGTCCAATTAGGGGTTTTAATAAATATTTTGCATCCAATAGGTGTGTTTGCGTCATTGGATTAACATTTAGGTCATTTTCGTCCTTCCTACACTTAATCTTTTCCAATTAGGGTTTTTAACCAATCTTGTGCATCCCATAGCTGTGTTTTTGTCATTGGAGTTACATTTAGGTTATTTTCGTCCTCCCTACGATTATTCTTGTCCAATTAGGGTTTTTAACAAATCTTGTGCATCCAATAGGTGTGTTAGTGTCATTGGATGAACATTTGGATAATTTTCGTCTTCCCAAGTCTTAATCTTGTCCAATTAGGGTTTTTAACCAATCTTGTGCATCCAATAGGTGTGTTTGTGTCATTGGATTAAAATTTAGGTCATTTTCGTCCTCCCTAGGCTAATTCTTGTCCAATTAGGGTTTTTAACCAATCTTGTGCATCCAATAGGTGTGTTTGTGTCATTGGATGAAGATTTATGTCATTTTCGTCCTCCCAAGCCTTAATCTTGTCCAATTAGGGTTTTTAACAAATCTTGTGCATCCAATACGTGTTTTTGTGTCATTGGAGGAACATTTAGGTCATTTTCGTCCTCCCTACAATTAATCTTGTCCAATTAGGGGTTTTAATAAATATTTTGCATCCAATAGGTGTGTTTGTGTCATTGGATGAACATTTAGGTCATTTTCGTCCTCCCAAGTCTTAATCTTGTCCAATTAGGGTTTTTAATAAATGTTTTGCATCCAATAGGTGTGTTTGTGTCATTGGAGGAACATTTAGGCCATGTTCGTCCTCACTAGGCCTATTCTTGTCCAATTAGGGATTTTAACCTATCTTGTGCATCCAATAGGTGTGTTTGTGTCATTGGATGAATATTTAGGTCATTTTCGTCGTCCCTACAATTAATCTTGTCCAATTAGGGATTTTAACAAATCTTTTGCATCCAATAGGTGTGTTTGTGTCATTGGATGAACAATTAGGTCATTTTCGTTCTCACTAGGCCTATTCTTGTCCAATTAGGGTTTTTAACCAATCTTGTGCACCTAATATGTGTGTTTGTGTCATTGGATGAACATTTAGGTCATTTTCGTCCTCCCAAGTCTTAATCTTGTCCAATTAGGGTTTTTAATAAATGTTTTGCATCCAATAGGTGTGTTTGTGTCATTGGAGGAACATTTAGGCCATGTTCGTCCTCACTAGGCCTATTCTTGTCCAATTAGGGATTTTAACCTATCTTGTGCATCCAATAGGTGTGTTTGTGTCATTGGATGAATATTTAGGTCATTTTCGTCGTCCCTACAATTAATCTTGTCCAATTAGGGATTTTAACAAATCTTTTGCATCCAATAGGTGTGTTTGTGTCATTGGATGAACAATTAGGTCATTTTCGTTCTCACTAGGCCTATTCTTGTCCAATTAGGGTTTTTAACCAATCTTGTGCACCTAATATGTGTGTTTGTGTCATTGGATGAACATTTAGGTCATTTTCGACCTCCCTACACTTAACATTCTCCAATTAGGGTTTTTAACCAATATTATGCATCCAATAGGTGTGTTTGCGTCATTGGATTAACATTTAGGTCATTTTCGTCCTTCCTACACTTAATCTTTTCCAATTAGGGTTTTTAACCAATCTTGTGCATCCCATAGCTGTGTTTTTGTCATTGGTGTTACGTTTAGGTTATTTTCGTCCTCCCTACGATTATTCTTGTCCAATTAGGGTTTTTAACAAATCTTGTGCATCCAATAGGTGTGTTAGTGTCATTGGATGAACATTTGGGTAATTTTCGTCTTCCCAAGTCTTAATCTTGTCCAATTAGGGTTTTTAACCAATCTTGGGCATCCAATAGGTGTGTTTGTGTCATTGGATTAAAATTTAGGTCATTTTCGTCCTCCCTAGGCTAATTCTTGTCCAATTAGGGTTTTTAACCAATCTTGTGCATCCAATAGGTGTGTTTGTGTCATTGGATGAAGATTTATGTCATTTTCGTCCTCCCAAGTCTTAATCTTGTCCAATTAGGGTTTTTAACAAATCTTGTGCATCCAATACGTGTTTTTGTGTCATTGGAGGAACATTTAGGTCATTTTCGTCCTCCCTACAATTAATCTTGTCCAATTAGGGGTTTTAATAAATATTTTGCATCGAATAGGTGTGTTTGTGTCATTGGATGAACATTTAGGTCATTTTCGTCCTCCCTAGTCTTAATCTTGTCCAATTAGGGTTTTTAATAAATGTTTTGCATCCAATAGGTGTGTTTGTGTCATTGGAGGAACATTTAGGCCATGTTCGTCCTCACTAGGCCTATTCTTGTCCAATTAGGGATTTTAACCTATCTTGTGCATCCAATAGGTGTGTTTGTGTCATTGGATGAACATTTAGGTCATTTTCGTCGTCCCTACAATTAATCTTGTCCAATTAGGGATTTTAACAAATCTTTTGCATCCAATAGGTGTGTTTGTGTCATTGGATGAACAATTAGGTCATTTTCGTTCTCACTAGGCCTATTCTTGTCCAATTAGGGATTTTAACCAATCTTGTGCATCTAATATGTGTGTTTGTGTCATTGGATGAACATTTAGGTCATTTTCGACCTCCCTACGCTTAACATTCTCCAACTAGGGTTTTTAACCAATATTATGCATCCAATAGGTGTGTTTGCGTCATTGGATTAACATTTAGGTCATTTTCGTCCTTCCTACACTTAATCTTTTCCAATTAGGGTTTTTAACCAATCTTGTGCATCCCATAGCTGTGTTTTTGTCATTGGAGTTACATTTAGGTTATTTTCGTCCTCCCTACGATTATTCTTGTCCAATTAGGGTTTTTAACAAATCTTGTGCATCCAATAGGTGTGTTAGTGTCATTGGATGAACATTTGGGTAATTTTCGTCTTCCCTAGTCTTAATCTTGTCCAATTAGGGTTTTTAACCAATCTTGTGCATCCAATAGGTGTGTTTGTGTCATTGGATTAAAATTTAGGTCATTTTCGTCCTCCCTAGGCTAATTCTTGTCCAATTAGGGTTTTTAACCAATCTTGTGCATCCAATAGGTGTGTTTGTGTCATTGGATGAAGATTTATGTCATTTTCGTCCTCCCTAGTCTTAATCTTGTCCAATTAGGGTTTTTAACAAATCTTGTGCATCCAATACGTGTTTTTGTGTCATTGGAGGAACATTTAGGTCATTTTCGTCCTCCCTACAATTAATCTTGTCCAATTAGGGGTTTTAATAAATATTTTGCATCCAATAGGTGTGTTTGTGTCATTGGATGAACATTTAGGTCATTTTCGTCCTCCCAAGTCTTAATCTTGTCCAATTAGGGTTTTTAATAAATGTTTTGCATCCAATAGGTGTGTTTGTGTCATTGGAGGAACATTTAGGCCATGTTCGTCCTCACTAGGCCTATTCTTGTCCAATTAGGGATTTTAACCAATCTTGTGCATCCAATAGGTGTGTTTGTGTCATTGGATGAAGATTTATGTCATTTTCGTCCTCCCAAGTCTTAATCTTGTCCAATTAGGGTTTTTAACAAATCTTGTGCATCCAATACGTGTTTTTGTGTCATTGGAGGAACATTTAGCTCATTTTCGTCCTCCCTACAATTAATCTTGTCCAATTAGGGGTTTTAATAAATATTTTGCATCCAATAGGTGTGTTTGTGTCATTGGATGAACATTTAGGTCATTTTCGTCCTCCCAAGTCTTAATCTTGTCCAATTAGGGATTTTAATAAATGTTTTGCATCCAATAGGTGTGTTTGTGTCATTGGAGGAACATTTAGGCCATGTTCGTCCTCACTAGGCCTATTCTTGTCCAATTAGGGATTTTAACCTATCTTGTGCATCCAATAGGTGTGTTTGTGTCATTGGATGAATATTTAGGTCATTTTCGTCGTCCCTACAATTAATCTTGTCCAATTAGGGATTTTAACAAATCTTTTGCATCCAATAGGTGTGTTTGTGTCATTGGATGAACATTTAGGTCATTTTCGTTCTCACTAGGCCTATTCTTGTCCAATTAGGGTTTTTAACCAATCTTGTGCATCTAATATGTGTGTTTGTGTCATTGGATGAACATTTAGGTCATTTTCGACCTCCCTACACTTAACATTCTCCAATTAGGGTTTTTAACCAATATTATGCATCCAATAGGTGTGTTTGCGTCATTGGATTAACATTTAGGTCATTTTCGTCCTTCCTACACTTAATCTTTTCCAATTAGGGTTTTTAACCAATCTTGTGCATCCCATAGCTGTGTTTTTGTCATTGGAGTTACATTTAGGTTATTTTCGTCCTCCCTACGATTATTCTTGTCCAATTAGGGTTTTTAACAAATCTTGTGCATCCAATAGGTGTGTTAGTGTCATTGGATGAACATTTGGGTAATTTTCGTCTTCCCAAGTTTTAATCTTGTCCAATTAGGGTTTTTAACCAATCTTGTGCATCCAATAGGTGTTTTTGTGTCATTGGATTAAAATTTAGGTCATTTTCGTCCTCCCTAGGCTAATTCTTGTCCAATTAGGGTTTTTAACCAATCTTGTGCATCCAATAGGTGTGTTTGTGTCATTGGATGAAGATTTATGTCATTTTCGTCCCCCAAGCCTTAATCTTGTCCAATTAGGGTTTTTAACAAATCTTGTGCATCCAATACGTGTTTTTGTGTCATTGGAGGAACATTTAGGTCATTTTCGTCCTCCCTACAATTAATCTTGTCCAATTAGGGGTTTTAATAAATATTTTGCATCCAATAGGTGTGTTTGTGTCATTGGATGAACATTTAGGTCATTTTCGTCCTCCCAAGTCTTAATCTTGTCCAATTAGGGTTTTTAATAAATGTTTTGCATCCAATAGGTGTGTTTGTGTCATTGGAGGAACATTTAGGCCATGTTCGTCCTCACTAGGCCTATTCTTGTCCAATTAGGGATTTTAACCTATCTTGTGCATCCAATAGGTGTGTTTGTGTCATTGGATGAATATTTAGGTCATTTTCGTCGTCCCTACAATTAATCTTGTCCAATTAGGGATTTTAACAAATCTTTTGCATCCAATAGGTGTGTTTGTGTCATTGGATGAACAATTAGGTCATTTTCGTTCTCACTAGGCCTATTCTTGTCCAATTAGGGTTTTTAACCAATCTTGTGCATCTAATATGTGTGTTTGTGTCATTGGATGAACATTTAAGTCATTTTCGACCTCCCTACACTTAACATTCTCCAATTAGGGTTTTTAACCAATATTATGCATCCAATAGGTGTGTTTGCGTCATTGGATTAACATTTAGGTCATTTTCGTCCTTCCTACACTTAATCTTTTCCAATTAGGGTTTTTAACCAATCTTGTGCATCCCATAGCTGTGTTTTTGTCATTGGAGTTACATTTAGGTTATTTTCGTCCTCCCTACGATTATTCTTGTCCAATTAGGGTTTTTAACAAATCTTGTGCATCCAATAGGTGTGTTAGTGTCATTGGATGAACATTTGGGTAATTTTCGTCTTCCCAAGTCTTAATCTTGTCCAATTAGGGTTTTTAACCAATCTTGTGCATCCAATAGGTGTGTTTGTGTCATTGGATTAACATTTAGGTCATTTTCGTCCTCCCTAGGCTAATTCTTGTCCAATTAGGGTTTTTAACCAATCTTGTGCATCCAATAGGTGTGTTTGTGTCATTGGATGAAGATTTATGTCATTTTCGTCCTCCCAAGTCTTAATCTTGTCCAATTAGGGTTTTTAACAAATCTTGTGCATCCAATACGTGTTTTTGTGTCATTGGAGGAACATTTAGGTCATTTTCGTCCTCCCTACAATTAATCTTGTCCAATTAGGGGTTTTAATAAATATTTTGCATCCAATAGGTGTGTTTGTGTCATTGGATTAAAATTTAGGTTATTTTGGTCCTCCCTAGGCTAATTCTTGTCCAATTAGGGTTTTTAATAAAGCTTTTGCATCCAATAGGTGTGTTTGTGTCATTGGAAGAACATTAAGGCCATGTTCGTCCTCACTAGGCCTATTCTTGTCCAAGTAGTGTTTTTAACCTATCTTTTGCATCCAATAGGTGTTTTTGTGTCATTGGATGAACATTTAGGTCATTTTCGTCCTCCCTACAATTAATCTTGTCCAATTAGGGATTTTAACAAATCTTTTGCATCCAATAGGTGTGTTTGTGTCATTGGATGAACATTTAGGTCATTTTCGTCCTCACTAGGCCTATTGTTGTCCAATTAGGGTTTTTAACCAATCTTGTGCATCTAATAGGTGTGTTTGTGCATTGGATGAACATTTAGGTCATTTTCGACCTCCCTACACTTAATCTTTTCCAATTAGGGTTTTTAACGAATCTTGTGCATCCCATAGCTGTGTTAGTGTCATTGGATGAACATTTGGGTAATTTTCGTCTTCCCAAGTCTTAATCTTGTCCAATTAGGGTTTTTAACCAATCTTGTGCATCCAATAGGTATGTTTGTGTCATTGGATTAAAATTTAGGTCATTTTCGTCCTCCCTAGGCTAATTCTTGTCCAATTAGGGTTTTTAACCAATCTTGTGCATCCAATAGGTGTGTTTGTGTCATTGGATGAAGATTTATGTCATTTTCGTCCTCCCAAGTCTTAATCTTGTCCAATTAGGGTTTTTAACAAATCTTGTGCATCCAATACGTGTGTTTGTGTCATTGGAGGAACATTTAGGTCATTTTCGTCCTACCTACAATTAATCTTGTCCAATTAGGGGTTTTAATAAATATTTTGCATCCAATAGGTGTGTTTGTGTCATTGGATGAACATTTAGGTCATTTTCGTCCTCCCAAGTCTTAATCTTGTCCAATTAGGGTTTTTAATAAATGTTTTGCATCGAATAGGTGTGTTTGTGTCATTGGAGGAACATTTAGGCCATGTTCGTCCTCACTAGGCCTATTCTTGTCCAATTAGGGATTTTAACCTATCTTGTGCATCCAATAGGTGTGTTTGTGTCATTGGATGAATATTTAGGTCATTTTCGTCGTCCCTACAATTAATCTTGTCCAATTAGGGATTTTAACAAATCTTTTGCATCCAATAGGTGTGTTAGTGTCATTGGATGAACATTTGGGTAATTTTCGTCTTCCCAAGTCTTAATCTTGTCCAATTAGGGTTTTTAACCAATCTTGTGCATCCAATAGGTGTGTTTGTGTCATTGGATTAAAATTTAGGTCATTTTCGTCCTCCCTAGGCTAATTCTTGTCCAATTAGGGTTTTTAACCAATCTTGTGCATCCAATAGGTGTGTTTGTGTCATTGGATGAAGATTTATGTCATTTTCGTCCTCCCTAGTCTTAATCTTGTCCAATTAGGGTTTTTAACAAATCTTGTGCATCCAATACGTGTTTTTGTGTCATTGGAGGAACATTTAGGTCATTTTCGTCCTCCCTACAATTAATCTTGTCCAATTAGGGGTTTTAATAAATATTTTGCATCCAATAGGTGTGTTTGTGTCATTGGATGAACATTTAGGTCATTTTCGTCCTCCCAAGTCTTAATCTTGTCCAATTAGGGTTTTTAACCAATCTTGTGCATCCAATAGGTGTGTTTGTGTCATTGGATTAAAATTTAGGTCATTTTCGTCCTCCCTAGGCTAATTCTTGTCCAATTAGGGTTTTTAACCAATCTTGTGCATCCAATAGGTGTGTTTGTGTCATTGGATGAAGATTTAGGTCATTTTCGTCCTCCCAAGTCTTAATCTTGTCCAATTAGGGTTTTTAACAAATCTTGTGCATCCAATACGTGTTTTTGTGTCATTGGAGGAACATTTAGGTCATTTTCGTCCTCCCTACAATTAATCTTGTCCAATTAGGGGTTTTAATAAATATTTTGCATCCAATAGGTGTGTTTGTGTCATTGGATGAACATTTAGGTCATTTTCGTCCTCCCTAGTCTTAATCTTGTCCAATTAGGGTTTTTAATAAATGTTTTGCATCCAATAGGTGTGTTTGTGTCATTGGAGGAACATTTAGGCCATGTTCGTCCTCACTAGGCCTATTCTTGTCCAATTAGGGATTTTAACCTATCTTGTGCATCCAATAGGTGTGTTTGTGTCATTGGATGAACATTTAGGTCATTTTCGTCGTCCCTACAATTAATCTTGTCCAATTAGGGATTTTAACAAATCTTTTGCATCCAATAGGTGTGTTTGTGTCATTGGATGAACAATTAGGTCATTTTCGTTCTCACTAGGCCTATTCTTGTCCAATTAGGGATTTTAACCAATCTTGTGCATCTAATATGTGTGTTTGTGTCATTGGATGAACATTTAGGTCATTTTCGACCTCCCTACGCTTAACATTCTCCAACTAGGGTTTTTAACCAATATTATGCATCCAATAGGTGTGTTTGCGTCATTGGATTAACATTTAGGTCATTTTCGTCCTTCCTACACTTAATCTTTTCCAATTAGGGTTTTTAACCAATCTTGTGCATCCCATAGCTGTGTTTTTGTCATTGGAGTTACATTTAGGTTATTTTCGTCCTCCCTACGATTATTCTTGTCCAATTAGGGTTTTTAACAAATCTTGTGCATCCAATAGGTGTGTTAGTGTCATTGGATGAACATTTGGGTAATTTTCGTCTTCCCTAGTCTTAATCTTGTCCAATTAGGGTTTTTAACCAATCTTGTGCATCCAATAGGTGTGTTTGTGTCATTGGATTAAAATTTAGGTCATTTTCGTCCTCCCTAGGCTAATTCTTGTCCAATTAGGGTTTTTAACCAATCTTGTGCATCCAATAGGTGTGTTTGTGTCATTGGATGAACATTTACGTCATTTTCGTCGTCCCTACAATTAATCTTGTCCAATTAGGGATTTTAACAAATCTTTTGCATCCAATAGGTGTGTTTGTGTCATTGGATGAACATTTAGGTCATTTTCGTCCTTCCTACACTTAATCTTTTCCAATTAGGGTTTTTAACCAATCTTGTGCATCCCATAGCTGTGTTTGTGTCATTGGAGTTACATTTAGGTTATTTTCGTTCTCCCTACGATTATTCTTGTCCAATTAGGGTTTTTAACAATTCTTGTGCATCCAATAGGTGTGTTTGTGTCATTGGATTAACATTTATGTAATTTTCGTCTTCCCAAGTCTTAATCTTGTCCAATTAGGGTTTTTAACCAATCTTGTGCATCCAATAGGTGTGTTTGTGTCATTGGATTAAAATTTAGGTCATTTTCGTCCTCCCTAGGCTAATTCTTGTCCAATTAGGGTTTTTAACCAATCTTGTGCATCCAATAGGTGTGTTTGTGTCATTGGATGAACATTTACGTCATTTTCGTCGTCCCTACACTTAATCTTGTCCAATTAGGGATTTTAACAAATCTTTTGCATCCAATAGGTGTGTTTGTGTCATTGGATGAACATTTAGGTCATTTTCGTTCTCACTAGTCCTATTCTTGTCCAATTAGGATTTTTAACCAATCTTGTGCATCTAATATGTGTGTTTGTGTCATTGGATGAACATTTAGGTCATTTTCGACCTCCCTACACTTAACATTCTCCAATTAGGGTTTTTAACCAATATTATGCATCCAATAGGTGTGTTTGTGTCATTGGATGAACATTTAGGTCATTTTCGTCGTCCCTACAATTAATCTTGTCCAATTAGGGATTTTAACAAATCTTTTGCATCCAATAGGTGTGTTTGTGTCATTGGATGAACATTTAGGTCATTTTCGTTCTCACTAGGCCTATTCTTGTCCAATTAGGGTTTTTAACCAATCTTGTGCATCTAATATGTGTGTTTGTGTCATTGGATGAACATTTAGGTCATTTTCGACCTCCCTACACTTAACATTCTCCAATTAGGGTTTTTAACCAATATTATGCATCCAATAGGTGTGTTTGCGTCATTGGATTAACATTTAGGTCATTTTCGTCCTTCCTACACTTAATCTTTTCCAATTAGGGTTTTTAACCAATCTTGTGCATCCCATAGCTGTGTTTTTGTCATTGGAGTTACATTTAGGTTATTTTCGTCCTCCCTACGATTATTCTTGTCCAATTAGGGTTTTTAACAAATCTTGTGCATCCAATAGGTGTGTTAGTGTTATTGGATGAACATTTGGGTAATTTTCGTCTTCCCAAGTCTTAATCTTGTCCAATTAGGGTTTTTAACCAATCTTGGGCATCCAATAGGTGTGTTTGTCTCATTGGATTAAAATTTAGGTCATTTTCGTCCTCCCTAGGCTAATTCTTGTCCAATTAGGGTTTTTAACCAATCTTGTGCATCCAATAGGTGTGTTTGTGTCATTGGATGAAGATTTATGTCATTTTCGTCCTCCCAAGTCTTAATCTTGTCCAATTAGGGTTTTTAACAAATCTTGTGCATCCAATACGTGTTTTTGTCTCATTGGAGGAACATTTAGGTCATTTTCGTCCTCCCTACAATTAATCTTGTCCAATTAGGGGTTTTAATAAATATTTTGCATCCAATAGGTGTGTTTGTGTCATTGGATGAACATTTAGGTCATTTTCGTCCTCCCAAGTCTTAATCTTGTCCAATTAGGGTTTTTAATAAATGTTTTGCATTCAATAGGTGTGTTTGTGTCATTGGAGGAACATTTAGGCCATGTTCGTCCTCACTAGGCCTATTCTTGTCCAATTAGGGATTTTAACCTATCTTGTGCATCCAATAGGTGTGTTTGTGTCATTGGATGAATATTTAGGTCATTTTCGTCGTCCCTACAATTAATCTTGTCCAATTAGGGATTTTAACAAATCTTTTGCATCCAATAGGTGTGTTTGTGTCATTGGATGAACATTTAGGTCATTTTCGTTCTCACTAGGCCTATTCTTGTCCAATTAGGGTTTTTAACCAATCTTGTGCATCTAATATGTGTGTTTGTGTCATTGGATGAACATTTAGGTCATTTTCGACCTCCCTACACTTAACATTCTCCAATTAGGGTTTTTAACCAATATTATGCATCCAATAGGTGTGTTTGCGTCATTGGATTAACATTTAGGTCATTTTCGTCCTTCCTACACTTAATCTTTTCCAATTAGGGTTTTTAACCAATCTTGTGCATCCCATAGCTGTGTTTTTGTCATTGGAGTTACATTTAGGTTATTTTCGTCCTCCCTACGATTATTCTTGTCCAATTAGGGTTTTTAACAAATCTTGTGCATCCAATAGGTGTGTTAGTGTCATTGGATGAACATTTGGGTAATTTTCGTCTTCCCAAGTCTTAATCTTGTCCAATTAGGGTTTTTAACCAATCTTGTGCATCCAATAGGTGTGTTAGTGTCATTGGATGAACATTTGGGTAATTTTCGTCTTCCCAAGTCTTAATCTTGTCCAATTAGGGTTTTTAACCAATCTTGTGCATCCAATAGGTGTGTTTGTGTCATTGGATTAAAATTTAGGTCATTTTCGTCCTCCCTAGGCTAATTCTTGTCCAATTAGGGTTTTTAACCAATCTTGTGCATCCAATAGGTGTGTTTGTGTCATTGGATGAAGATTTATGTCATTTTCGTCCTCCCAAGTCTTAATCTTGTCCAATTAGGGTTTTTAACAAATCTTGTGCATCCAATACGTGTTTTTGTCTCATTGGAGGAACATTTAGGTCATTTTCGTCCTCCCTACAATTAATCTTGTCCAATTAGGGGTTTTAATAAATATTTTGCATCCAATAGGTGTGTTTGTGTCATTGGATGAACATTTAGGTCATTTTCGTCCTCCCAAGTCTTAATCTTGTCCAATTAAGGTTTTTAATAAATGTTTTGCATTCAATAGGTGTGTTTGTGTCATTGGAGGAACATTTAGGCCATGTTCGTCCTCACTAGGCCTATTCTTGTCCAATTAGGGATTTTAACCTATCTTGTGCATCCAATAGGTGTGTTTGTGTCATTGGATGAATATTTAGGTCATTTTCGTCGTCCCTACAATTAATCTTGTCCAATTAGGGATTTTAACAAATCTTTTGCATCCAATAGGTGTGTTTGTGTCATTGGATGAACATTTAGGTCATTTTCGTTCTCACTAGGCCTATTCTTGTCCAATTAGGGTTTTTAACCAATCTTGTGCATCTAATATGTGTGTTTGTGTCATTGGATGAACATTTAGGTCATTTTCGACCTCCCTACACTTAACATTCTCCAATTAGGGTTTTTAACCAATATTATGCATCCAATAGGTGTGTTTGCGTCATTGGATTAACATTTAGGTCATTTTCGTCCTTCCTACACTTAATCTTTTCCAATTAGGGTTTTTAACCAATCTTGTGCCTCCCATAGCTGTGTTTTTGTCATTGGAGTTACATTTAGGTTATTTTCGTCCTCCCTACGATTATTCTTGTCTAATTAGGGTTTTTAACAAATCTTGTGCATCCAATAGGTGTGTTAGTGTCATTGGATGAACATTTGGGTAATTTTCGTCTTCCCAAGTCTTAATCTTGTCCAATTTGGGTTTTTAACCAATCTTGTGCATCCAATAGGTGTGTTTGTGTCATTGGATTAAAATTTAGGTCATTTTCGTCCTCCCTAGGCTAATTCTTGTCCAATTAGGGTTTTTAACCAATCTTGTGCATCCAATAGGTGTGTTTGTGTCATTGGATGAAGATTTATGTCATTTTCGTCCTCCCAAGTCTTAATCTTGTCCAATTAGGGTTTTTAACAAATCTTGTGCATCCAATACGTGTTTTTGTGTCATTGGAGGAACATTTAGGTCATTTTCGTCCTCCCTACAATTAATCTTGTCCAATTAGGGGTTTTAATAAATATTTTGCATCCAATAGGTGTGTTTGTGTCATTGGATTAAAATTTAGGTTATTTTGGTCCTCCCTAGGCTAATTCTTGTCCAATTAGGGTTTTTAATAAAGCTTTTGCATCCAATAGGTGTGTTTGTGTCATTGGAAGAACATTAAGGCCATGTTCGTCCTCACTAGGCCTATTCTTGTCCAAGTAGTGTTTTTAACCTATCTTTTGCATCCAATACGTGTTTTTGTGTCATTGGATGAACATTTAGGTCATTTTCGTCCTCCCTACAATTAATCTTGTCCAATTAGGGATTTTAACAAATCTTTTGCATCCAATAGGTGCGTTTGTGTCATTGGATGAACATTTAGGTCATTTTCGTCCTCACTAGACCTATTGTTGTCCAATTAGGGTTTTTAACCAATCTTGTGCATCTAATAGGTGTGTTTGTGCATTGGATGAACATTTAGGTCATTTTCGACCTCCCTACACTTAATCTTTTCCAATTAGGGTTTTTAACCAATCTTGTGCATCCCA
>JBBPBS010000467.1:45897-58315 GCA_037974835.1 Cicer judaicum
CCTATTGTTGTCCAATTAGGGTTTTTAACCAATCTTGTGCATCTAATAGGTGTGTTTGTGCATTGGATGAACATTTAGGTCATTTTCGACCTCCCTACACTTAATCTTTTCCAATTAGGGTTTTTAACCAATCTTGTGCATCCCACAGCTGTGTTTGTGTCATTGGAGTTACATTTAGGTTATTTTCGTCCTCCCTACAATTATTCTTGTCCAATTAGGGTTTTTATCAAATCTTGTGCATCCAATAGGTGTGTTTGTGTCATTGGATTAACATTTATGTAATTTTCGTCTTCCCAAGTCTTAATCTTGTCCAATTAGGGTTTTTAACCAATCTTGTGCATCCAATAGGTGTGTTTGTGTCATTGGATTAAAATTTAGGTCATTTTCGTCCTCCCTAGGCTAATTCTTGTCCAATTAGGGTTTTTATCCAATCTTGTGCATCCAATAGGTGTGTTTGTGTCATTGGATGAAGATTTATGTCATTTTCGTCCTCCCAAGTCTTAATCTTGTCCAATTAGGGTTTTTAACAAATCTTGTGCATCCAATACGTGTTTTTGTGTCATTGGAGGAACATTTAGGTCATTTTCGTCCTACCTACAATTAATCTTGTCCAATTAGGGGTTTTAATAAATATTTTGCATCCAATAGGTGTGTTTGTGTCATTGGATGAACATTTAGGTCATTTTCGCCCTCCCAAGTCTTAATCTTGTCCAATTAGGATTTTTAATAAATGTTTTGCATCCAATAGGTGTGTTTGTGTCATTGGAGGAACATTTAGGCCATGTTCGTCCTCACTAGGCCTATTCTTGTCCAATTAGGGATTTTAACCTATCTTGTGCATCCAATAGGTGTGTTTGTGTCATTGGATGAATATTTAGGTCATTTTCGTCCTCCCTACAATTAATCTTGTCCAATTAGGGATTTTAACAAATCTTTTGCATCCAATAGGTGTGTTTGTGTCATTGGATGAACAATTAGGTCATTTTCGTTCTCACTAGGCCTATTCTTGTCCAATTAGGGTTTTTAACCAATCTTGTGCATCTAATATGTGTGTTTGTGTCATTGGATGAACATTTAGGTCATTTTCGACCTCCCTACACTTAACATTCTCCAATTAGGGTTTTTAACAAATCTTGTGCATCCAATACGTGTTTTTGTGTCATTGGAGGAACATTTAGGTCATTTTCGTCCTCCCTACAATTAATCTTGTCCAATTAGGGGTTTTAATAAATATTTTGCATCCAATAGGTGTGTTTGTGTCATTGGATGAACATTTAGGTCATTTTCGCACTCCCAAGTCTTAATCTTGTCCAATTAGGATTTTTAATAAATGTTTTGCATCCAATAGGTGTGTTTGTGTCATTGGAGGAACATTTAGGCCATGTTCGTCCTCACTAGGCCTATTCTTGTCCAATTAGGGATTTTAACCTATCTTGTGCATCCAATAGGTGTGTTTGTGTCATTGGATGAATATTTAGGTCATTTTCGTCGTCCCTACAATTAATCTTGTCCAATTAGGGATTTTAACAAATCTTTTGCATCCAATAGGTGTGTTTGTGTCATTGGATGAACATTTAGGTCATTTTCGTTCTCACTAGGCCTATTCTTATCCAATTAGGGTTTTTAACCAATCTTGTGCATCTAATATGTGTGTTTGTGTCATTGGATGAACATTTAGGTCATTTTCGACCTCCCTACACTTAACATTCGCCAATTAGGGTTTTTAACCAATATTATGCATCCAATAGGTGTGTTTGTGTCATTGGATTAACATTTAGGTCATTTTCGTCCTTCCTACACTTAATCGTTTCCAATTAGGGTTTTTAACCAATCTTGTGCATCCCATAGCTGTGTTTTTGTCATTGGAGTTACATTTAGGTTATTTTCGTCCTCCCTACGATTATTCTTGTCCAAATAGGGTTTTTAACAAATCTTGTGCATCCAATAGGTGTGTTAGTGTCATTGGATGAACATTTGGGTAATTTTCGTCTTCCCAAGTCTTAATCTTGTCCAATTAGGGTTTTTAACCAATCTTGTGCATCCAATAGGTGTGTTTGTGTCATTGGATTAAAATTTAGGTCATTTTCGTCCTCCCTAGGCTAATTCTTGTCCAATTAGGGTTTTTAACCAATCTTGTGCATCCAATAGGTGTGTTTGTGTCATTGGATGAAGATTTATGTCATTTTCGTCCTCCCAAGTCTTAATCTTGTCCAATTAGGGTTTTTAACAAATCTTGTGCATCCAATACGTGTTTTTGTGTCATTGGAGGAACATTTAGGTCATTTTAGTCCTCCCTACAATTAATCTTGTCCAATTAGGGGTTTTAATAAATATTTTGCATCCAATAGGTGTGTTTGTGTCATTGGATGAACATTTAGGTCATTTTCGTCCTCCCAAGTCTTAATCTTGTCGAATTAGGGTTTTTAATAAATGTTTTGCATCCAATAGGTGTGTTTGTGTCATTGGAGGAACATTTAGGCCATGTTCGTCCTCACTAGGCCTATTCTTGTCCAATTAGGGATTTTAACCTATCTTGTGCATCCAATAGGTGTGTTTGTGTCATTGGATGAACATTTAGGTCATTTTCGTCGTCCCTACAATTAATCTTGTCCAATTAGGGATTTTAACAAATCTTTTGCATCCAATAGGTGTGTTTGTGTCATTGGATGAACATTTAGGTCATTTTCGTTCTCACTAGGCCTATTGTTGTCCAATTAGGGTTTTTAACCAATCTTGTGCATCTAATATGTGTGTTTGTGTCATTGGATGAACATTTAGGTCATTTTCGACCTCCCTACACTTAACATTCTCCAAATAGGGTTTTTAACCAATATTATACATCCAATAGGTGTGTTTGCGTCATTGGATTAACATTTAGGTCATTTTCGTCCTTCCTACACTTAATCTTTTCCAATTAGGGTTTTTAACCAATCTTGTGCATCCCATAGGTGTGTTTTTGTCATTAGAGTTACATTTAGGTTATTTTCGTCCTCCCTACGATTATTCTTGTCCAATTAGGGTTTTTAACAAATCTTGTGCATCCAATAGGTGTGTTAGTGTCATTGGATGAACATTTGGGTAATTTTCGTCTTCCCAAGTCTTAATCTTGTCCAATTAGGGTTTTTAACCAATCTTGTGCATCCAATAGGTGTGTTAGTGTCATTGGATGAACATTTGGGTAATTTTCGTCTTCCCAAGTCTTAATCTTGTCCAATTAGGGTTTTTAACCAATCTTGTGCATCCAATAGGTGTGTTTGTGTCATTGGATTAAAATTTAGGTCATTTTCGTCCTCCCTAGGCTAATTCTTGTCCAATTAGGGTTTTTAACCAATCTTGTGCATCCAATAGGTGTGTTTGTGTCATTGGATGAACATTTAGGTCATTTTCGTCCTTCCTACACTTAATCTTTTCCAATTAGGGTTTTTAACCAATCTTGTGCATCCCATAGCTGTGTTTGTGTCATTGGAGTTACATTTAGGTTATTTTCGTTCTCCCTACGATTATTCTTGTCCAATTAGGGTTTTTAACAATTCTTGTGCATCCAATAGGTGTGTTTGTGTCATTGGATTAACATTTATGTAATTTTCGTCTTCCCAAGTCTTAATCTTGTCCAATTAGGGTTTTTAACCAATCTTGTGCATCCAATAGGTGTGTTTGTGTCATTGGATTAAAATTTAGGTCATTTTCGTCCTCCCTAGGCTAATTCTTGTCCAATTAGGGTTTTTAACCAATCTTGTGCATCCAATAGGTGTGTTTGTGTCATTGGATGAACATTTACGTCATTTTCTTCGTCCCTACAATTAATCTTGTCCAATTAGGGATTTTAACAAATCTTTTGCATCCAATAGGTGTGTTTGTGTCATTGGATGAACATTTAGGTCATTTTCGTTCTCACTAGTCCTATTCTTGTCCAATTAGGATTTTTAACCAATCTTGTGCATCTAATATGTGTGTTTGTGTCATTGGATGAACATTTAGGTCATTTTCGACCTCCCTACACTTAACATTCTCCAATTAGGGTTTTTAACCAATATTATGCATCCAATAGGTGTGTTTGTGTCATTGGATGAACATTTAGGTCATTTTCGTCCTCCCAAGTCTTAATCTTGTCCAATTAGGCTTTTTAATAAATATTTTGCATCCAATTGGTGTGTTTGTGTCATTGGAGGAACATTTAGGCCATGTTCGTCCTCACTAGGCCTATTCTTGTCCAATTAGGGATTTTAACCTATCTTGTGCATCCAATAGGTGTGTTTGTGTCATTGGATGAACATTTAGGTCATTTTCGTCGTCCCTACAATTAATCTTGTCCAATTAGGGATTTTAACAAATCTTTTGCATCCAATAGGTGTGTTTGTGTCATTGGATGAACATTTAGGTCATTTTCGTTCTCACTAGTCCTATTCTTGTCCAATTAGGATTTTTAACCAATCTTGTGCATCTAATATGTGTGTTTGTGTCATTGGATGAACATTTAGGTCATTTTCGTCCTCCCTACACTTAACATTCTCCAATTAGGGTTTTTAACCAATATTATGCATCCAATAGGTGTGTTTGTGTCATTGGATGAACATTTAGGTCATTTTCGTCCTCCCAAGTCTTAATCTTGTCCAATTAGGGTTTTTAATAAATATTTTGCATCCAATTGGTGTGTTTGTGTCATTGGAGGAACATTTAGGCCATGTTCGTCCTCACTAGGCCTATTCTTGTCCAATTAGGGATTTTAACCTATCTTGTGCATCCAATAGGTGTGTTTGTGTCATTGGATGAATATTTAGGTCATTTTCGTCGTCCCTACAATTAATCTTGTCCAATTAGGGATTTTAACAAATCTTTTGCATCCAATAGGTGTGTTTGTGTCATTGGATGAACAATTAGGTCATTTTCGTTCTCACTAGGCCTATTCTTGTCCAATTAGGGTTTTTAACCAATCTTGTGCACCTAATATGTGTGTTTGTGTCATTGGATGAACATTTAGGTCATTTTCGTCCTCCCAAGTCTTAATCTTGTCCAATTAGGGTTTTTAATAAATGTTTTGCATCCAATAGGTGTGTTTGTGTCATTGGAGGAACATTTAGGCCATGTTCGTCCTCACTAGGCCTATTCTTGTCCAATTAGGGATTTTAACCTATCTTGTGCATCCAATAGGTGTGTTTGTGTCATTGGATGAAGATTTATGTCATTTTCGTCCTCCCAAGTCTTAATCTTGTCCAATTAGGGTTTTTAACAAATCTTGTGCATCCAATACGTGTTTTTGTGTCATTGGAGGAACATTTAGGTCATTTTCGTCCTCCCTACAATTAATCTTGTCCAATTAGGGGTTTTAATAAATATTTTGCATCCAATAGGTGTGTTTGCGTCATTGGATTAACATTTAGGTCATTTTCGTCCTTCCTACACTTAATCTTTTCCAATTAGGGTTTTTAACCAATCTTGTGCATCCCATAGCTGTGTTTTTGTCATTGGAGTTACATTTAGGTTATTTTCGTCCTCCCTACGATTATTCTTGTCCAATTAGGGTTTTTAACAAATCTTGTGCATCCAATAGGTGTGTTAGTGTCATTGGATGAACATTTGGATAATTTTCGTCTTCCCAAGTCTTAATCTTGTCCAATTAGGGTTTTTAACCAATCTTGTGCATCCAATAGGTGTGTTTGTGTCATTGGATTAAAATTTAGGTCATTTTCGTCCTCCCTAGGCTAATTCTTGTCCAATTAGGGTTTTTAACCAATCTTGTGCATCCAATAGGTGTGTTTGTGTCATTGGATGAAGATTTATGTCATTTTCGTCCTCCCAAGTCTTAATCTTGTCCAATTAGGGTTTTTAACAAATCTTGTGCATCCAATACGTGTTTTTGTGTCATTGGAGGAACATTTAGGTCATTTTCGTCCTACCTACAATTAATCTTGTCCAATTAGGGGTTTTAATAAATATTTTGCATCCAATAGGTGTGTTTGTGTCATTGGATGAACATTTAGGTCATTTTCGTCCTCCCAAGTCTTAATCTTGTCCAATTAGGGTTTTTAATAAATGTTTTGCATCGAATAGGTGTGTTTGTGTCATAGGAGGAACATTTAGGCCATGTTCGTCCTCACTAGGCCTATTCTTGTCCAATTAGGGATTTTAACCTATCTTGTGCATCCAATAGCTGTGTTTGTGTCATTGGATGAATATTTAGGTCATTTTCGTCGTCCCTACAATTAATCTTGTCCAATTAGGGATTTTAACAAATCTTTTGCATCCAATAGGTGTGTTTGTGTCATTGGATGAACATTTAGGTCATTTTCGTCCTTCCTACACTTAATCTTTTCCAATTAGGGTTTTTAACCAATCTTGTGCATCCCATAGATGTGTTTGTGTCATTGGAGTTACATTTAGGTTATTTTCGTTCTCCCTACGATTATTCTTGTCCAATTAGGGTTTTTAACAAATCTTGTGCATCCAATAGGTGTGTTTGTGTCATTGGATTAACATTTATGTAATTTTCGTCTTCCCAAGTCTTAATCTTGTCCAATTAGGGTTTTTAAGCAATCTTGTGCATCCAATAGGTGTGTTTGTGTCATTGGATTAAAATTTAGGTCATTTTCGTCCTCCCTAGGCTAATTCTTGTCCAATTAGGGTTTTTAACCAATCTTGTGCATCCAATAGGTGTGTTTGTGTCATTGGATGAACATTTACGTCATTTTCGTCGTCTCTACAATTAATCTTGTCCAATTAGGGATTTTAACAAATCTTTTGCATCCAATAGGTGTGTTTGTGTCATTGGATGAACATTTAGGTCATTTTCGTTCTCACTAGTCCTATTCTTGTCCAATTAGGATTTTTAACCAATCTTGTGCATCTAATATGTGTGTTTGTGTCATTGGATGAACATTTAGGTCATTTTCGACCTCCCTACACTTAACATTCTCCAATTAGGGTTTTTAACCAATATTATGCATCCAATAGGTGTGTTTGTGTCGTTGGATGAACATTTAGGTCATTTTCGTCCTCCCAAGTCTTAATCTTGTCCAATTAGGGTTTTTAATAAATATTTTGCATCCAATTGGTGTGTTTGTGTCATTGGAGGAACATTTAGGCCATGTTCGTCCTCACTAGGCCTATTCTTGTCCAATTAGGGATTTTAACCTATCTTGTGCATCCAATAGGTGTGTTTGTGTCATTGGATGAATATTTAGGTCATTTTCGTCGTCCCTACAATTAATCTTGTCCAATTAGGGATTTTAACAAATCTTTTGCATCCCATAGGTGTGTTTGTGTCATTGGATGAACATTTAGGTCATTTTCGTCCTTCCTACACTTAATCTTTTCCAATTAGGGTTTTTAACCAATCTTGTGCATCCCATAGCTGTGTTTGTGTCATTGGAGTTACATTTAGGTTATTTTCGTTCTCCCTACGATTATTCTTGTCCAATTAGGGTTTTTAACAATTCTTGTGCATCCAATAGGTGTGTTTGTGTCATTGGATTAACATTTATGTAATTTTCGTCTTCCCAAGTCTTAATCTTGTCCAATTAGGGTTTTTAACCAATCTTGTGCATCCAATAGGTGTGTTTGTGTCATTGGATTAAAATTTAGGTCATTTTCGTCCTCCCTAGGCTAATTCTTGTCCAATTAGGGTTTTTAACCAATCTTGTGCATCCAATAGGTGTGTTTGTGTCATTGGATGAACATTTACGTCATTTTCTTCGTCCCTACAATTAATCTTGTCCAATTAGGGATTTTAACAAATCTTTTGCATCCAATAGGTGTGTTTGTGTCATTGGATGAACATTTAGGTCATTTTCGTTCTCACTAGTCCTATTCTTGTCCAATTAGGATTTTTAACCAATCTTGTGCATCTAATATGTGTGTTTGTGTCATTGGATGAACATTTAGGTCATTTTCGACCTCCCTACACTTAACATTCTCCAATTAGGGTTTTTAACCAATATTATGCATCCAATAGGTGTGTTTGTGTCATTGGATGAACATTTAGGTCATTTTCGTCCTCCCAAGTCTTAATCTTGTCCAATTAGGCTTTTTAATAAATATTTTGCATCCAATTGGTGTGTTTGTGTCATTGGAGGAACATTTAGGCCATGTTCGTCCTCACTAGGCCTATTCTTGTCCAATTAGGGATTTTAACCTATCTTGTGCATCCAATAGGTGTGTTTGTGTCATTGGATGAACATTTAGGTCATTTTCGTCGTCCCTACAATTAATCTTGTCCAATTAGGGATTTTAACAAATCTTTTGCATCCAATAGGTGTGTTTGTGTCATTGGATGAACATTTAGGTCATTTTCGTTCTCACTAGGCCTATTCTTGTCCAATTAGGGTTTTTAACCAATCTTGTGCATCTAATATGTGTGTTTGTGTCATTGGATGAACATTTAGGTCATTTTCGACCTCCCTACACTTAACATTCTCCAATTAGGGTTTTTAACCAATATTATGCATCCAATAGGTGTGTTTGCGTCATTGGATTAACATTTAGGTCATTTTCGTCCTTCCTACACTTAATCTTTTCCAATTAGGGTTTTTAACCAATCTTGTGCATCCCATAGCTGTGTTTTTGTCATTGGAGTTACATTTAGGTTATTTTCGTCCTCCCTACGATTATTCTTGTCCAATTAGGGTTTTTAACAAATCTTGTGCATCCAATAGGTGTGTTAGTGTCATTGGATGAACATTTGGGTAATTTTCGTCTTCCCTAGTCTTAATCTTGTCCAATTAGGGTTTTTAACCAATCTTGTGCATCCAATAGGTGTGTTTGTGTCATTGGATTAAAATTTAGGTCATTTTCGTCCTCCCTAGGCTAATTCTTGTCCAATTAGGGTTTTTAACCAATCTTGTGCATCCAATAGGTGTGTTTGTGTCATTGGATGAACATTTACGTCATTTTCGTCGTCCCTACAATTAATCTTGTCCAATTAGGGATTTTAACAAATCTTTTGCATCCAATAGGTGTGTTTGTGTCATTGGATGAACATTTAGGTCATTTTCGTTCTCACTAGTCCTATTCTTGTCCAATTAGGGTTTTTAACCAATCTTGTGCATCTAATATGTGTGTTTGTGTCATTGGATGAACATTTAGGTCATTTTCGACCTCCCTACACTTAACATTCTCCAATTAGGGTTTTTAACCAATATTATGCATCCAATAGGTGTGTTTGTGTCATTGGATGAACATTTAGGTCATTTTCGTCCTCCCAAGTCTTAATCTTGTCCAATTAGGGTTTTTAATAAATATTTTGCATCCAATTGGTGTGTTTGTGTCATTGGAGGAACATTTAGGCCATGTTCGTCCTCACTAGGCCTATTCTTGTCCAATTAGGGATTTTAACCTATCTTGTGCATCCAATAGGTGTGTTTGTGTCATTGGATGAATATTTAGGTCATTTTCGTCGTCCCTACAATTAATCTTGTCCAATTAGGGATTTTAACAAATCTTTTGCATCCCATAGGTGTGTTTGTGTCATTGGATGAACATTTAGGTCATTTTCGTCCTTCCTACACTTAATCTTTTCCAATTAGGGTTTTTAACCAATCTTGTGCATCCCATAGCTGTGTTTGTGTCATTGGAGTTACATTTAGGTTATTTTCGTTCTCCCTACGATTATTCTTGTCCAATTAGGGTTTTTAACCAATCTTTTGCATCCAATATGTTTGTTTGTGTCACTGGATGAACATTTAGGTCATTTTCGTCCTCACTAGGCCCATTCTTGTACAATTAAGGTTTTTGACCAATCTTGTGCATCTAATAGGTGTGTTTGTGTCATTGGATGAACATTTAGGTCATTTTCATCCTCCCAAATCTTAATCTTGTCCAATTATGGTTTTTAACCTATCTTGTGCATCCAATACGTGTTTTTGTGTCATTGGATGAAAATTTAGGTCTTTTTCGTCCACCCTAGGAAAATTCTTGTACAATTAGGGTTTTTAACAAAATCTTGTGCATCCAATAGGTGTGTTTGTGTCATTGGTTGAACATTTAGGTCATTTTCGTCCTCACTAGGCCTATTCTTGTACAATTAAGGTTTTTGACCAATCTTGTGCATCTAATAGGTGTGTTTGTGTCATTGGATGAACATTTAGGTCATTTTCATCCTCCCAAATCTTAATCTTGTCCAATTATGGTTTTTAACCTATCTTGTGCATCCAATACGTGTTTTTGTGTCATTGGATGAAAATTTAGGTCTTTTTCGTCCTCCCTAGGCTTATTCTTGTCCAATTAGGGTTTCTAACAAAATCTTGTGCATCCAATAGGTGTGTTTGTGTCATTGGTTGAACATTTAGGTCATTTTCGTCCTCACTAGGCCTATTCTTGTCCTATTAAGGTTTTTAACCAATCTTTTGCATCCAATAGGTGTGTTTGTGTCATTGGACGAACATTTAGGTCACTTTGGTCCTCCCAAGTCTTAATCTAGTCGAATTATGCTTTTTAACCTATCTTGTGCATCCAATAGGTGTGTTTGTCTCATTGGAAGAACATTTAGGTCATTTTCGACCTCCCTAATCTTAATCTTGTCCAATTAGGGTTTTTAACCACTAATATGCATCCAATAGGTGTGTTTGTGTCATTCAATTAACATTTAGGCCATTTTCGTCCTCCCTACACTTAATCTTGTTCAATTAGGGTTTTTAACAAATCTTTTGCATCCAATAGGTGTGTTTGTATCATTGGAGGAACATTTAGGTCTTTTTCGTCCTCCCTACGATTATTCTTGTCCAATTAGGGTTTTTAACCAATCTTGTGCATCCAATAGGTGTGTTCGTGTCATTGGAGGAACATTTAGGTCATTTTCTTCCTCCCAAGTCTTAATCATGTCCAATTAGGGTTTTTAACCAATATTATGCATCCAATATGTGTGTTTGTGTCATTGGAAGAACATTTAGGTCATTTTCGTCCTCCCTACACTTAATCTTGTCCAATTAGAGTTTTTCACCAGTATTATGCATCCAATATGTGTGTTTGTGTCATTGAATTAACATTTAGGTCATTTTCGTCCTCCCTACACTTAATCTTGTCCAATTAGGGTTTTTAACAAATCTTTTGCATCCAATAGGTGTTTTGTGTCATTGGATGAACATTTAGGTCTTTTTCGTCCACCAAAGTCTTAATCTTGTCCAATTACGGTTTTTAACCAATATTATGCATCCAATATGTGTGATTGTGTCGTTGGAAGAACATTCAGGTCATTTTCGACCTCCCTACGCTTAATCTTGTCCAATTAGGGTTTTTAACCAATATTATGCATCCAATAGGTGTGTTTGTATCATCGAATTAACATTTAGGTCATTTTCGTCCTTCCTACACTTAATCTTGTCCAATTAGGGTTTTTAACAAATCTTTTGTATCCAATAAGTGTGTTTGTGTCATTGGAGGAACATTTAGGTCATTTTCGTCCTCCCTACGATTATTCTGGTCCAATTAGGGTTTTTAACCAATCTTGTGCATCCAATAGGTGTGTTTGTGTTATTGGATGAACATTTAGGACGTTTTCGTGCTCCCAAGTCTTAATCTTGTCGAATTAGGGTTTTAACAAATATTATGCATCCCATATGTGTGTTTGTGTCATTGGAAGAACATTTAGGTCATTTTCGACCTCCCTACACTTAATCTTGTCCAATTAGGGTTTTTAACCAATATTATGCATCCAATAGGTGTGTTTGTGTCATTGAATTAACATTTAGGTCATTTTCGTCTTCCCTACACTTAACCTTGTCCAATTAGGGTTTTTAACAAATCTTTTGCATCCAATAGGTGTGTTTGTGTCATTGGTTGAACATTTAGGTCATTTTCGTCCTCACTAGGCCTATTCTTGTCCTATTAAGGTTTTTAACCAATCTTTTGCATCCAATAGGTGTGTTTGTGTCATTGGACGAACATTTAGGTCATTTTGGTCCTCCCAAGTCTTAATCTAGTCGAATTATGCTTTTTAACCTATCTTGTGCATCCAATAGGTGTGTTTGTCTCATTGGAAGAACATTTAGGTCATTTTCGACCTCCCTAATCTTAATCTTGTCCAATTAGGGTTTTTAACCACTAATATGCATCCAATATGTGTGTTTGTGTCATTAAATTAACATTTAGGCCATTTTCTTCCTCCCTACACTTAATCTTGTTCAATTAGGGTTTTTAACAAATCTTTTGCATCCAATAGGTGTGTTTGTATCATTGGAGGAACATTTAGGTCTTTTTCGTCCTCCCTACGATTATTCTTGTCCAATTAGGGTTTTTAACCAATCTTGTGCATCCAATAGGTGTGTTCGTGTCATTGGAGGAACATTTAGGTCATTTTCTTCCTCCCAAGTCTTAATCATGTCCAATTAGGGTTTTTAACCAATATTATGCATCCAATATGTGTGTTTGTGTCATTGGAAGAACATTTAGGTCATTTTCGTCCTCCCTACACTTAATCTTGTCCAATTAG
>JBBPBS010000467.1:71043-83767 GCA_037974835.1 Cicer judaicum
AACCAATCTTGTGCATCCAATAGGTGTGTTTGTGTCATTGGATAAACATTTAGGTCATTTTGGTCCTCCCAAGTCTTAATCAAGTCGAATTAGGGTTTTTAACCTATCTTGTGCATCAAATAGGTGTTTTTGTGTCATTGGATGAAAATTTAGGTCTTGTTCGTCCACCCTAGGAAAATTCTTGTACAATTAGGGTTTCTAACCAATCTTGTGCATCCAATAGTTGTGTTTGTGTCATTGGATGAACATTTAGGTCATTTTCGTTCTCCCTAGGCTTATTCTTGTCCAATTAGCATTTTCAACCAATCTTGTGCATCCAACAGGTGTGTGTGTATCATTGGAGGAACAATTTGGTCATTTTCGTCCTCCCTAGGCTTAATCTTGTCCAATTAGGGTTTTAAACGAATCTTGTGCATCGAATAAGTTCGTTTATGTCATTGGATGAACATTTAGGTCATTTTCGTCCTCCCTAGGCTTATTCTTGTCCAATTAGGGTTTCTAACAAAATCTTGTGCATCCAATAGGTGTGTTTGTTTAATTGGTTGAACATTTAGGTCATTTTCGTCCTCACTAGGCCTATCCTTGTCCTATTAAGGTTTTTAACCAATCTTTTGCATCCAATAGGTGTGTTTGTGTCATTGGACGAACATTTAGGTCATTTTGGTCCTCCCAAGTCTTAATCTAGTCGAATTATGCTTTTTAACCTATCTCGTGCATCCAATAGGTGTGTTTGTCTCATTGGAAGAACATTTAGGTCATTTTCGACCTCCCTACACTTAATCTTGTCCAATTAGGGTTTTTAACCACTAATATGCATCCAATAGGTGTGTTTGTGTCATTCAATTAACATTTAGGCCATTTTCGTCCTCCCTACACTTAATCTTGTTCAATTAGGGTTTTTAACAAATCTTTTGCATCCAATAGGTGTGTTTGTATCATTGGAGGAACATTTTGGTCTTTTTCGTCCTCCCTACGATTATTCTTGTCCAATTAGGGTTTTTAACCAATCTTGTGCATCCAATAGGTGTGTTCGTGTCATTGGAGGAACATTTAGGTCATTTTCTTCCTCCCAAGTCTTAATCATGTCCAATTAGGGTTTTTAACCAATATTATGCATCCAATATGTGTGTTTGTGTCATTGGAAGAACATTTTGGTCATTTTCGACCTCCCTACACTTAATCTTGTCCAATTAGGGTTTTTCACCAGTATTATGCATCCAATACGTGTGTTTGTGTCATTGAATTAACATTTAGGTCATTTTCGTCCTCCCTACACTTAATCTTGTCCAATTAGGGTTTTTAACAAATCTTTTGCATCCAATAGGTGTGTTTGTGTCATTGGATGAACATTTAGGTCATTTTCGTCCTCCAAAGTCTTAATCTTGTCCAATTACGGTTTTTAACCAATATTAAGTATCCAATATGTGTGATTGTGTCGTTGGAAGAACATTTAGGTCATTTTCGACCTCCCTACACTTAATCTTGTCCAATTAGGGTTTTTAACCAATATTATGCATCCAATAGGTGTGTTTGTATCATCGAATTAACATTTAGGTCATTTTCGTCCTTCCTACACTTAATCTTGTCCAATTAGGGTTTTCAACAAATCTTTTGCATCCAATAGGTGTGTTTGTGTCATTGGAGGAACATTTACGTCATTTTCGTCCTCCATACGATTATTCTGGTCCAATTAGGGTTTTTAACCAATCTTGTGCATCCAATAGGTGTGTTTGTGTCATTGGATGAACATTTAGGATGTTTTCGTCCTCCCAAGTCTTAATCTTATCGAATTAGGGTTTTAACAAATATTATGCATCCAATATGTGTGTTTGTGTCATTGGAAGAACATTTAGGTCATTTTCGACCTCCCTACACTTAATCTTGTCCAATTAGGGTTTTTAACCAGTATTATGCATCCAATAGGTGTGTTTGTGTCATTGAATTAACATGTAGGTCATTTTCGTCCTCCCTACACTTAATCTTGTCCAATTAGGGTTTTTAACAAATCTTTTGCATCCAATAGGTGTGTTTGTGTCATTGGTTGAACATTTAGGTCATTTTCGTCCTCACTAGGCCTATTCTAGTCCTATTATGGTTTTTAACCAAACTTGTGCATCCAATAGGTGTGTTTGTGTCATTGGAAGAACATTTAGGTCATTTTCGACCTCCCTACACTTCATCTTGTCCAATTTGGGTTTTTAACCAATATTTTGCATCCAATAGGTGTGTTTGTGTTATAGGAAGAACATTTAGGTCATTTTCGACCTCCCTACACTTAATCTTATCCAATTATGGTTTTTAACCAATATCATGCATCCAATAGGTGTGTTTGTGTCATTGAATTAACATTTAGGTCAATTTCGTCCTTCCTACATTTAATCTGGTCCAATTAGGGTTTTTAACCAATCTTGTGCATCCAATAGGTGTGTTTTTGTCATTGGAGGAACATTTAGGTCATTTTTGTCCTCCCTAAGATTATTCTTGTACAATTAGGGTTTTTAGACCTCCCTAGGCTTTTTCTTGTACAATTAGGGTTTCTAACCAATCTTGTGCATCCAATAGTTGTGTTTGTGTCATTGGATGAACATTTAGGCCATGTTCGTTCTCCCTAGGCTTATTCTTGTCCAATTAGCGTTTTCAACCAATCTTGTGCATCCAACACGTGAGTGTGTGTCATTGGTGGAACAATTTGGTCATTTTTGTCCTCCCTAGGCTTAATCTTGTCCAATTAGGGTTTTAAATGAACCTTGTGCATCGAATAAGTTCGTTTGTGTAATCGGATGAACATTTAGGTCATTTTCGTCCTCCATAGGTTTATTCTTGTCCAATTAGGGTTTCTAACAAAATCTTGTGCATCCAATAGGTGTGTTTGTGTCATTGGTTGAACATTTAGGTCATTTTCGTCCTCACTAGGCCTATTCTTGTCCTATTAAGGTTTTTAACCAATCTTTTGCATCCCATAGGTGTGTTTGTGTCATTGGAGGAACATTTAGGTCATTTTGGTCCTCCCAAGTCTGAATCTAGTCGAATTAGGGTTTTTGACGTATCTTGTGCATCCAATAGGTGTTTTTGTGTCATTGGATGAACATTTAGGTCATTTTCGTCCTCCCTACACTTAATCTTGTCCAATTAGGGTTTTTAACCAAGATTATGCATCCAATATGTATGTTTGTGTCATTGGATTAACATTTAGGTTATTTTTGTCCTTTCCTACACTTAATCTTCTCCAATTAGGGTTTTTAACCAATCTTGTGCATCCAATAGGTGTGTTTGTGTCATTGGAGGAACATTTAGGTCTTTTTCGTCCTCCCTACGATTATTCTTGTCTAAGTAGGGTTTTTAACCAATCTTGTGCATCCAATAGGTTTGTTTATGTCATTGGATGAACATTTAGGTCATTTTCGTCCCCCCAAGTCTTAATCTTGGCCATTTATGGTTGTTTACCAATCTTGTGCATCCATTAGGTGTGTTTGAGTCATTGGATTAAAATTTAGGTCATTTTCGTCCTCCCTAGGCTAATTCTTGTCCAATTAGTGTTTTTAACCAATCTTGTGCATCCAATAGGTGTGTTTGTGTCATTGGATGAACATTTAGGTCATTTTCGTTCTCCCTAGGCTTATTCTTGTCCAATTAGGGTTTTCAAGCAATTTTGTGCATCCAATAGGTGAGTTTGTGTCATTGGAAGAACATTTAGGTCATTTTCGACCTCCCTACACTTAATCTTGTCCAATTAGGGTTTTTAACAAATCTTTTGCATCAAATACGTGTGTTTGTGTCATTGGAAGAATATTAGGTCATTTTCGACCTCCCTACACTTAATCTTGTCCAACTAGGGTTTTTAACCAATCTTTTGAATCCAATAGGTGTGTTTGTGTCATTGGATGAACATTTAGGTCATTTTGGTCCCCACAAGTCTTAATCTAGTCGAATTATGGTTTTTAACATATCTTGTGCATCCAATAGGTGTGTTTATGTAATTGGTTGAACATTTAGGTCATTTTCGCCCTCACTAGGCCTATTCTTGTCCTATTTAGGTTTTTAACCAATCTTGTGCATTCAATAGGTGTGTTTGTGTCATTGGAAGAACATTTAGGTCATTTTCGACCTCCCTACACTTAATCTTGTCCAACTAGGGTTTTTAACCAATCTTTTGAATCCAATAGGTGTGTTTGTGTCATTGGATGAACATTTAGGTCATTTTGGTCTTCCCAAGTCTTAATCTAGTCGAATTATGGTTTTTAACCTATCTTGTGCATCCAATAGGTGTTTTTTTGTCATTGGATGAAAATTTAGGTCATTTTCGTCCTCCCTACACTTAATCTTGTCCAATTAGGGTTTTTAACAAATCTTTTGCATCCAATAGGTGTGTTTGTGTCATTGGTTGAACATTTAGGTTATTTTCGTCCTCGTTAGGCCTATTCTTGTCCTGTTATGCTTTTTAACCAATCTTGTGCATCCAATAGGTGTGTTTGTGTCATTGGAAGAACATTTAGGTCATTTTCGACCTCCCTACACTTAATCTTGTCCAATTAGGGTTTTTAACCAATATTATGCATCCAATAGGTGTGTTTGTGTCATTGGAAGAACATTTAGGTCATTTTCGACCTCCCTACACTTAATCTTGTCAATTTAGGGATTTTAACCAATATTATGCATCAAATAGGTGTGTTTGTGTCATTGGATTAACATTTAGGTCATTTTCGTCCTTCCTACATTTAATCTTGTCCAATTAGGGTTTTTAACCAATATTGTGCATCCAATAGGTGTGTTTGTGTCATTGGATGAACATTTAGGTCATTTTCGTCCTCCCTAGGCTAATTCTTGTCCAATTAGGGTTTTTAACCAATCTTGTGCATCCAATAGGTGTGTTTGTGTCATTGGATGATCATTTAGGTCATTCTCGTCCTCCCAAGTCGTAATCTTGTCCAATTAGGATTTTTAACAAGTCTTGTGCATCCAATAGGTGTTTTTGTGTGATTGGTGAATATTTAGGTCATTTTGGTCCTCCCTATTCTAAATCTTGTCCAATTAGGGTTTTGAACCAATCTTTTGCATCCAATAGGTGTGTTTGTGTCATTGGATGAACATTTAGTATATTTTGGTCCTCCCAAGTCTGAATCTAGTCGAAGATAGGTTTTTTAACCTATCTTGTGCATCCAATAGCTGTTTTGTGTCATTGGAAGAACATTTAGGTCATTTTAGAGCTCCCTACACTTAATCTTGTCCAATTAGGGTTTTTAACCAATATAATCCATCCAATAGGTGTGTTTGTGTCATTGGAAGAACATTCAGGTAATTTTCGACCTCCTTACACTTAATCTAGTCCAATTAGGGTTTTGAACCAATCTTTTGCATCCAATAGGTGTGTTTGTGTCATTGGATGAACATTTAGTATATTTTGGTCCTCCCAAGTCTGAATCTAGTCGAATTAGGTTTTTTAACCTATCTTGTGCATCCAATAGCTACTTTGTGTCATTGGAAGAACATTTAGGTCATTTCAGAGCTCCCTACACTTAATCTTGTCCAATTAGGGTTTTTAACCAATATAATCCATCCAATAGGTGTGTTTGTGTCATTGGAAGAACATTTAGGTAATTTTCGACCTCCTTACACTTAATCTAGTCCAATTAGGGTTTTTAACCCATCTTGTGCATCCAATAGGTGTGTTTGTGTCATTGGATGAACATTTAGGTCATTTTCGTCCTCCCAAGTCTTAATCTTGTCGAATTAGGGTTTTAAACCTATCTTGTGCATCCAATAGGTGTTTTTGTGTCATTGGATGAACATTTATGTCATTTTCGTCTCCCTACACTTAATCTTGTCCAATTAGGGTTTTGACCAATCTTGTGCATCTAATAGGTCTGTTTGTGTTATTGGATGAACATTTAGGTCATTTTGGTCCTCCCAAGTCTTAATCTAGTCGAATTAGGATTTTTGACCTATCTTGTGCATCCAATAGGTGTTTTTGTGTCATTGGATGAACATTTAGGTCATTTTCGTCCTCCCTACACTTAATCTTGTCCAATTAGGGTTTTTGACCAATCTTGTGCATCTAATAGGTGTGTTTTTGTCATTGGTGAACATTCAGGTCATTTTCTACCTCCCTATTCTTAATCTTGTCCAACTAGGGTTTTTAACCAATCTTTTGCATCCAATACGTGTGTTTGTGTCATTGGATGAACATTTAGGTCATTTTGGTCCTCCCAAGTCTTAATCTAGTCGAATTAGGGTTTTTAACCTATCTTGTACATCCAATAGGTGTTTTTGTATCATTGGATGAACATTTAGGTCATTTTCGTCCTCCCTACTCTTAATCTTGTCCAATTAAGGTTTTTGACCAATCTTGTGCATCTAATAGGTGTGTTTGTGTCATTGGATGAACATTTAGGTCCTTTTCGTCCTCCCAATTCTTAATCTTGTCCAATTAGGGTTTTTAACCAATCTTTTGCATCCAATATGTGTGTTTGTGTCATTGGATGAAGATTTAGGTCATTTTCGTCCTTCCAAGTCTTAATCTTGTCGAATTAGGGTATTTAACCTATCTTGTGCATCCAATAGGGGTTTTTGTGTCATTGGATGAACATATAGGTCATTTTCATCCTCCCTACACTTAATCTTGTCCAGAAGGTGTGTTTGTGCCATTGGATGAATATTTAGGCCATTTTCGTCTTCCCAAGACTTAATCTTGTCCATTTATGGTTTTTAACCAATCTTATGCATCCAATATGTGTGTTTGTGTCATTGGATTAACATTTAGGTAATTTTTCGTCCTCCTAAATCTTAATCTTCTCGAATTAGGGTTTTTAACCTATCTTGGGCATCCAATATGTGTTTTTGTGTCAATGGATGAAAATTTAGGTCTTTTTCGTCCACCCTAGGAAAATTCTTGGACAATTAGGGTTTCTAACCAATCTTGTGCATCCAATAGGTGTGTTTCTGTCATTGGATGAACATTTAGGTCATTTTCGTTCTCCCTAGGCTTATTCTTGTCCAATTAGGGTTGTCAACCAATCTTGAGCATCCAATAGGTGTGTGTGTGTCATTGGAGGAACAATTTGGTCATTTTCGTCCTCCTTAGGCTTAATCTTGTCGAATTAGGGTTTTAAACCAACCTTGTGAATCGAATAAGTTCGTTTGTGTCATTGGATGAACGTTTAGGTCATTTTCGTCCTCCCTAGGCTTATTCTCGTCCAATTAGGGTTGCTAACAAATCTTGTGCATCTAATAGGTGTGTTTGTGTCATTGGTTGAACATTTAGGTCATTTTTGTCCTCACTAGGCCTATTCTTGTCCTATTAAGGTTCTTAACCAATCTTTTGCATCCAATAGGTGTGTTTGTGTCATTCAAAGAACATTTAGGTCATTTTCGACCTCCCTACACTTAATCTTGTCCAACTAGGGTTTTTAACAAATCTTTTGCATCCAATAGGTGTGTTTGTCTCATTGGATGATCATTTAGGTCATTTTCGTCCTCCTTAGGCTTAATCTTGTCGAATTAGGGTTTTAAACCAACCTTGTGAATCGAATAAGTTCGTTTGTGTCATTGGATGAACGTTTAGGTCATTTTCGTCCTCCCTAGGCTTATTCTCGTCCAATTAGGGTTGCTAACAAATCTTGTGCATCTAATAGGTGTGTTTGTGTCATTGGTTGAACATTTAGGTCATTTTCGTCCTCACTAGGCCTATTCTTGTCCTATTAAGGTTCTTAACCAATCTTTTGCATCCAATAGGTGTGTTTGTGTCATTCAAAGAACATTTAGGTCATTTTCGACCTCCCTACACTTAATCTTGTCCAACTAGGGTTTTTAACAAATCTTTTGCATCCAATAGGTGTGTTTGTCTCATTGGATGATCATTTAGGTCATTTTCGTCCTCCCTACACTTAATCTTCTCCAATTAGGGTTTTTAACAAATCTTTTGCATCCAATAGGTGTGTTTGTGTCATTAGTGGAACATTTAGGTCATTTTTGTCCTCTCTAGGCCTATTCTTGTCCTATTATGGTTTTTAACCAATCTTGTGCATCCAATAGGTGTGTTTTTGTCATTGGAAGAACATTTAGGTCATTGTCGACCTCCCTACACTTAATCGTGTCCAATTAGGGTTTTTAACTAATATTATGCATCCAATAGGTGTGTTTGTGTCATTGGAAGAAAATTTGGTCATTTTCGACCTCCCTACACTTAATCGTGTCCAATTAGGGTTTTTAACTAATATTATGCATCCAATAGGTGTGTTTGTGTCATTGGATGAACATTTAGGTCATTTTCGTCCTCCCAAGTCTTAATCTTGTCGAATTAGGGTTTTTAACCTATGTTGTGCATCCAATTGGGGTTTTTGTGTCATTGGATGAACATTTAGGTCATTTTCATCCTCCCTACACTTAATCTTGTCCAGAAGGTGTGTTTGTGGCATTGGATGAACATTTAGGTCATTTTTGTCCTCCAAAGTCTTAATCTTGTCCATTTATGGTTTTTAACCAATAGGTGTGTTTGTGTCATTGGATTAAACTTTAGGTCATTTTCGTCCTCCCTAGGCTAATTCTTGTCCTATTAATCTTGTCGAGTTAGGGTTAATCTTTTCCAATTTATCTTGTCCAGAAGTTGTGTTTGTGTCATTGGATGAACATTTAGGTCATTTTCGTTTTCCCAAGTCTTAATCTTGTCCATTTATGGTTTTTAACCAATCTTGTGCATCCAATAGGTGTGTTTGTGTCACTGGATGAACATTTAGGTCATTTTCGTCCTCCCAAGTCTTAATCTTGTCGAATTTGGGTTTTTGACCAATCTTGTGCATCCAATAGGGGTTTTTGTGTCATTGGATGAACATTTAGGTCATTTTAATCCTCCCTACACTTAGTCTTGTCCAATTAGGGTTTTTAACAAATCTTTGGCATCCAATAGGTGTGTTTGTGTCATCGGATGAATATTTAGGTCATTTTCGTCCTCACTAGGCCTATTCTTGTCCAATTAAGATTTTTAACCAATCTTGTGCATCCATTAGGTGTGTTTTTGTCATTGGAAGAAAATTTAGGTCATTTTCGACCTCCCTACAGTTAATCTTGTCCAAGTATGGATTTTAACCAATATTATGCATCCAATAGGTGTGTTTGTGTCATTGAATTAACATTTAGGTCATTTTCGTCCTTCCTACACTTAATCTTGTCCAATTAGGGTTTTTAACCAATCTTGTGCATCCAATATGTGTGTTTGTGTCATTGTATTAAAATTTAGGTCATTTTCGTCCTCCCTAGGCTAATTATTATCCAACTAGGGTTTGTAACCAATCTTGTGCATCCAATAGGTGTGTTTGTGTCATTGGATAAACATTTAGGTCATTTTGGTCTTCCCAAGTCTTAATGAAGTCGAATTAGGGTTTTTAACCTATCTTGTGCATACAATAGGTGTTTTTGCGTCATTGGATGAAAATTTAGGTCTTTTTCGTCCACCCTAGGAAAATTCATGTACAATTAGGGTTTTTAACCAATCTTGTGCATCCAATAGGTGTGTTTGTGTCATTGGATGAACATTTAGGTCATTTTCGTCCTCCCAAGTCTTAATCTGGTCCAATTAGGGTTTTTAACCAATATTATGCGTCCAATAGGTGTGTTTGTGTCATTGGAAGAACATTCAGGTCATTTTCGACCTCCCTACACTAAATCTTGTCCAAGTAGGGTTTTTAACCAATATTATGCATCCAATAGGTGTGTTTGTGTCATTGAATTGTCATTTAGGTCATTTTCGTCCTCCTACACTTAATCTTGTCCATTTAGGGTTTTGAACCAATCTTGTGCATCCAATAGGTGTGTTTGTGTCATTGGATTAAAATTTACGTCATTTTCGTCCTCCCTAGGCTAATTATTATCCAATTAGGGTTTGTAACCAATCTTGTGCATCCAATAGGTGTGTTTGTGTCATTGGAAGAATATTTGGGTCATTTTCGTCCTCCCAAGTCTTAATCTTGTCCAATTAGGGTGTTTAACAAATCTTGTGCATCCGATAGGTGTTTTTGTGTCATTGGTGAACATTTAGGTCATTTTCCTCCTCCCTATTCTTAATCTTGTCCAATTAAGGTTTTTAACCAATCTTTTGCATCCAATAGGTGTGTTTGTCTCATTAGATGAACATTTAGGTCATTTTGGTCCTCCCAAGTCTTAATCTAGTCGAATTAGGGTTTTTAACCTATCTTGTGCATCCAATAGGTGTTTTTGTGTCATTGGATGAAAATTTAGGTCCTTTTCGTCCACCCAAGGAAAATTCTTGTACAATTAGGGTTTTTAACCAATCTTGTGCATCCAATATGTGTGTTTGTGTCATTGGATGAACTTTTAGGTCATTTTAGACCTCCCTAGGCTTATTCTTGTACAACTAGGGTTTCTAACCAATCTTGTGCATCCAATAGTTGTGTTTGTGTCATTGGATGAACATTTAGGTCATTTTGGTCCTCCCAAGTCTTAATCTAGTCGAATTAGGGTTTTTAACCTATCTTGTGCATCCAATAGGTGTTTTTGTGTCATTGGATGAACATTTAGGTCATTTTCGTCCTCCCTACACTTAATCTTGTCCAATTAGGGTTTTTAACAAATCTTTTGCATCCAATAGGTGTGTTTGTGTCATTAGTGGAACATTTAGGTCATTTTCGTCCTCTCTAGGCCTATTCTTGTCCTATTATGGTTTTTAACCAATCTTGTGCATCCAATAGGTGTGTTTGTGTCATTGGAAGAACATTTAGGTCATTGTCGACCTCCCTACACTTAATCGTGTCCAATTAGGGTTTTTAACTAATATTATGCATCCAATAGGTGTGTTTGTGTCATTGGAAGAAAATTTGGTCATTTTCGACCTCCCTACACTTAATCGTGTCCAATTAAGGTTTTTAACTAATATTATGCATCCAATAGGTGTGTTTGTGTCATTGGATGAACATTTAGGTCATTTTCGTCCTCCTAAGTCTTAATCTTGTCGAATTAGGGTTTTTAACCTATGTTGTGCATCCAATAGGGGTTTTTGTGTCATTGGATGAACATTTAGGTCATTTTCATCCTCCCTACACTTAATCTTGTCGAGAAGGTGTGTTTGTGGCATTGGATGAACATTTAGGTCATTTTTTTCCTCCCAAGTCTTAATCTTGTCCATTTATGGTTTTTAACCAATAGGTGTGATTGTGTCATTGGATTAAACTTTAGGTCATTTTCGTCCTCCCTAGGCTAATTCTTGTCCAATTAATCTTGTCCAATTAGGGTTAATCTTTTCCAATTTATCTTGTCCAGAATCTGTGTTTGTGTCATTGGATGAACATTTAGGTGATTTTCGTTTTCCCAAGTCTTAATCTTGTCCATTTATGGTTTTTAACCAATCTTGTGCATCCAATAGGTGTGTTTGTGTCACTGGATGAACATTTAGGTCATTTTCGTCCTCCCAAGTCTTAATCTTGTCGAATTTGGGTTTTTGACCAATCTTGTGCATCCAATAGGGGTTTTTGTGTCATTGGATGAACATTTAGGTCATTTTAATCCTCCCTACACTTAGTCTTGTCCAATTAGGGTTTTTAACAAATCTTTGGCATCCAATAGGTGTGTTTGTGTCATCGGATGAATATTTAGGTCATTTTCGTCCTCACTAGGCCTATTCTTGTCCAATTAAGGTTTTTAACCAATCTTGTGCATCAATTAGGTGTGTTTTTGTCATTGGAAGAAAATTTAGGTCATTTTCGACCTCCCTACAGTTAATCTTGTCCAAGTATGGATTTTAACCAATATTATGCACCCAATAGGTGTGTTTGTGTCATTGAATTAACATTTAGGTCATTTTCGTCCTTCCTACACTTAATCTTGTCCAATTAGGGTTTTAAACGAATCTTGTGCATCCAATATGTGTGTTTGTGTCATTGGATTAAAATTTAGGTCATTTTCGTCCTCCCTAGGCTAATTATTATCCAATTAGGGTTTGTAGCCAATCTTGTGCATCCAATAGGAGTGTTTATGTCATTGGATAAACATTTAGGTCATTTTGGTCCTCCCAAGTCTTAATGAAGTCGAATTAGAGTTTTTAACCTATCTTGTGCATACAATAGGTGTTTTTGCGTCATTGGATGAAAATTTAGGTCTTTTTCGTCCACCCTAGGAAAATTCATGTACAATTAGGGTTTTTAACCAATCTTGTGCATCCAATAGGTGTGTTTGTGTCATTGGATGAACATTTAGGTCATTTTCGTCCTCCCAAGTCTTAATCTTGTCCAATTAGGGTTTTTAACCAATATTATGCGTCCAATATGTGTGTTTGTGTCATTGGAAGAACATGCAGGTCATTTTCGACCTCCCTACACTAAATCTTGTCCAAGTAGGGTTTTTAACCAATATTATGCATCCAATAGGTGTGTTTGTGTCATTGAATTGTCATTTAGGTCATTTTCGTCCTCCTACACTTAATCTTGTCCATTTAGGGTTTTGTAACCAATCTTGTGCATCCAATAGGTGTGTTTGTGTCATTGGAAGTATATTTGGGTCATTTTCGTCCTCCTAAGTCTTAATCTTGTCCAATTAGGGTGTTTAACAAATCTTGTGCATCCGATAGGTGTTTTTGTGTCATTGGTGAACATTTAGGTCATTTTCCTCCTCCCTATTCTTAATCTTGTCCAATTAGGGTTTTTAACCAATCTTTTGCATCCAATAGGTGTGTTTGTGTCATTGGATGAACATTTAGGTCATTTTGGTCCTCCCAAGTCTTAAT
>JBBPBS010000467.1:83975-124844 GCA_037974835.1 Cicer judaicum
AAGTCTTAATCTTGTCCAATTAGGGTGTTTAACAAATCTTGTGCATCCGATAGGTGTTTTTGTGTCATTGGTGAACATTTAGGTCATTTTCCTCCTCCCTATTCTTAATCTTGTCCAATTAGGGTTTTTAACCAATCTTTTGCATCCAATAGGTGTGTTTGTGTCATTGGATGAACATTTAGGTCATTTTGGTCCTCCCAAGTCTTAATCTAGTCGAATTAGGGTTTTTAACCTATCTTGTGCATCCAATAGGTGTTTTTGTGTCATTGGATGAAAATTTAGGTCCTTTTCGTCCACCCAAGGAAAATTCTTGTACAATTAGGGTTTTTAACCAATCTTGTGCATCCAATATGTGTGTTTGTGTCATTGGATGAACTTTTAGGTCATTTTAGACCTCCCTAGGCTTATTCTTGTACAATTAGGGTTTCTAATCAATCTTGTGCATCCAATAGTTGTGTTTGTGTCATTGGATGAACATTTTGGTCATTTTGGTCCTCCCAAGTCTTAATCTAGTCGAATTAGGGTTTCTAACCTATCTTGTGCATCCAATAGGTGTTTTTGTGTCATTGGATGAACATTTAGGTCATTTTCGTCCTCCCTACACTTAATCTTGTCCAATTAGGGTTTTTAACAAATCTTTTGCATCCAATAGGTGTGTTTGTGTCATTAGTGGAACATTTAGGTCAATTTCGTCCTCTCTAGGCCTATTTTTGTCCTATTATGGTTTTTAACCAATCTTGTGCATCCAATAGGTGTGTTTGTGTCATTGGAAGAATATTTAGGTCATTGTCGACCTCCCTACACTTACTCGTGTCCAATTAGGGTTTTTAACTAATATTATGCATCCAATAGGTGTGTTTGTGTCATTGGAAGAAAATTTGGTCATTTTCGACCTCCCTACACTTAATCGTGTCCAATTAGGGTTTTTAACTAATATTATGCATCCAATTGGTGTGTTTGTGTCATTGGATGAACATTTAGGTCATTTTCGTCCTCCCAAGTCTTAATCTTGTCGAATTAGGGTTTTTAACCTATGTTGTGCATCCAATAGGGGTTTTTGTGTCATTGGATGAACATTTAGGTCATTTTCATCCTCCCTACACTTAATCTTGTCCAGAGGGTGTGTTTGTGGCATTGGATGAACATTTAGGTCATTTTTGTCCTCCCAAGTCTTAATCTTGTCCATTTATGGTTTTTAACCAATAGGTGTGTTTGTGTCATTGGATTAAACTTTAGGTCATTTTCGTCCTCCCTAGGCTAATTCTTGTCCAATTAATCTTGTCGAATTAGGGTTAATCTTTTCCAATTTATCTTGTCCAGAAGCTATGTTTGTGTCATTGGATGAACATTTAGGTCATTTTCGTTTTCCCAAGTCTTGATCTTGTCCATTTATGGTTTTTAACCAATCTTGTGCATCCAATAGGTGTGTTTGTGTCATTGGATGAACATTTAGGTCATTTTCGTCCTCCCAAGTCTTAATCTTGTCGAATTTGGGTTTTTGACCAATCTTGTGCATCCAATAGGGGTTTTTGTGTCATTGGATGAACATTTAGGTCATTTTAATCCTCCCTACACTTAGTCTTGTCCAATTAGGGTTTTTAACAAATCTTTGGTATCCAATAGGTGTGTTTGTGTCATCGGATTAATATTTAGGTCATTTTCGTCCTCACTAGGCCTATTCTTGTCCAATTAAGGTTTTTAACCAATCTTGTGCATCCATTAGGTGTGTTTTTGTCATTGGAAGAAAATTTAGGTCATTTTCGACCTCCCTACAGTTAATCTTGTCCAAGTATGGATTTTAACCAATATTTTGCATCCAATAGGTGTGTTTGCGTCATTGAATTAACATTTAGTTCATTTTCGTCCTTCCTACACTTAATCTTGTCCAATTAGGGTTTTTAACCAATTTTGTGCATCCAACATGTGTGTTTGTGTCATTGGATTAAAATTTAGGTTATTTTCGTCCTCCCTTGGCTAATTATTATCCAATTAGGGTTTGTAACCAATCTTGTGCATCCAATAGGTGTGTTTGTGTCATTGGATAAACATTTATGTCATTTTGGTCCTCCCAAGTCTTAATGAAGTCGAATTAGGGTTTTTAACCTATCTTGTGCATACAATAGGTGTTTTTGCGTCATTGGATGAAAATTTAGGTCTTTTTCGTCCACCCTAGGAAAATTCATGTACAATTAGGGTTTTTAACCAATCTTGTGCATCCAATAGGTGTGTTTGTGTCATTGGATGAACATTTAGGTCATTTTCGTCCTCCCAAGTCTTAATCTTGTCCAATTAGGGTTTTTAACCAATATTATGCGTCCAATATGTGTGTTTGTGTCATTGGAAGAACATGCAGGTCATTTTCGACCTCCCTACACTAAATCTTGTCCAAGTAGGGTTTTTAACCAATATTATGCATCCAATAGGTGTGTTTGTGTCATTGAATTGTCATTTAGGTCATTTTCGTCGTCCTACACTTAATCTTGTCCATTTAGGGTTTTGAACCAATCTTGTGCATCCAATAGGTGTGTTTGTGTCATTGGATTAAAATTTAGGTCATTTTCGTCCTCCCTAGGCTAATTATTATCCAATTAGGGTTTGTAACCAATCTTGTGCATCCAATAGGTGTGTTTGTGTCATTGGATGAACATTTAGGTCATTTTCGTCCTCCCAAGTCTTAATCTTGTCCAATTAGGGTGTTTAACAAATCTTGTGCATCCGATAGGTGTTTTTGTGTCATTGGTGAACATTTAGGTCATTTTCCTCCTCCCTATTCTTAATCTTGTCCAATTAGGGTTTTTAACCAATCTTTTGCATCCAATAGGTGTGTTTGTGTCATTGGATGAACATTTAGGTCATTTTGGTCCTCCCAAGTCTTAATGAAGTCGAATTAGGGTTTTTAACCTATCTTGTGCATCCAATAGGTGTTTTTGTGTCATTGGATGAACTTTTAGGTCATTTTAGACCTCCCTAGGCTTATTCTTGTACAATTAGGGTTTCTAACCAATCTTGTGCATCCAATAGTTGTGTTTGTGTCATTGGATGAACATTTAGGTCATTTTCGTTCTCCCTAGGCTTTTTCTTGTCCAGTTAGCATTTTCAACCAATCTTGTGCATCCAACAGGTGTGTGTGTGTCATTGGAGGAACAATTTGGTCATTTTCGTCCTCCCTAGGCTTAATCTTGTCCAATTAGGGTTTTAAACGAACCTTGTGCATCGAATAAGTTCGTTTGTGTCATTGGATGAACATTTAGGTCATTTTCGTCCTCCCTAGGCTTATTCTTGTCCAATTAGGGTTTCTAACAAAATCTTGTGCATCCAATAGGTGTGTTTGTGTCATTGGTTAAACATTTAGGTCATTTTCATCCTCACTAGGCCTATTCTTGTCCTATTAAGATTTTTAACCAATCTTTTGCATCCAATAGGTGTGTTTGTGTCATTGGATGAACATTTAGGTCATTTTGGTCCTCCCAAGTCTTAATCTAGTCGAATTAGGGTTTTTAACCTATCTTGTGCATCCAATAGGTGTGTTTGTCTCATTGGAAGAACATTTAGGTCATTTTCGACCTCCCTACACTTAATCTTGTCCAATTAGGGTTTTTAACCACTAATATGCATCCAATAGGTGTGTTTGTGTCATTCAATTAACATTTAGGCCATTTTCGTCCTCCCTACACTTAATCTTGTTCAATTAGGGTTTTTAACAAATCTTTTGCATCCAATAGGTGTGTTTGTGTCATTGGAGGAACATTTAGGTCATTTTCGTCCTCCCTACAATAATTCTAGTCCAATTAGGGTTTTTAACCAATCTTGTGCATCCAATAGGTGTGTTCGTGTCATTGGAGGAACATTTAGGTCATTTTCTTCCTCCCAAGTCTTAATCTTGTCCAATTAGGGTTTTTAACCAGTATTATGCATCCAATACGTGTGTTTGTGTCATTGAATTAACATTTAGGTCATTTTCGTCCTCCCTACACTTAATCTTGTCCAATTAGGGTTTTTAACAAATCTTTTGCATCCAATAGGTGTGTTTGTGTCATTGGATGAACATTTAGGTCATTTTCGTCCTCTAAAGTCTTAATCTTGTCCAATTAGGGTTTTTAACCAATATTATGCATCCAATATGTGTGTTTGTGTCATTGGAAGAACAATTAGGTCATTTTCGACCTCCCTACACTTAATCTTGTCCAATTAGGGTTTTTAACCAATATTATGCATCCAATAGGTGTGTTTGTGTCATCGAATTAATATTTAGGTGATTTTCGTCCTTCCTACACTTAATCTTGTCCAATTAGGGTTTTTAACAAATCTTTTGCATCCAATAGGTGTGTTTATGTCATTGAAGACACATTTAGGTCATTTTCGTCCTCCCTACGATTATTCTTGTCCAATTAGGGTTTTTAATCAATCTTGTGCATCCAATAGGTGTGTTTGTGTCATTGGATGAACATTTAGGACGTTTTCGTCCTCCCAAGTCTTAATCTAGTCGAATTAGGGTTTTAACAAATATTATGCATCCAATATGTGTGTTTGTGTCATTGGAAGAACATTTAGGTCATTTTCGACCTCCCTACACTTAATCTTGACCAATTAGGGTTTTTAACCAATACTATGCATCCAATAGGTGTGTTTGTGTCATTGAATTAACATGTAGGTCATTTTCGTCCTCCCTACAGTTAATCTTGTCCAATTAGGGTTTTTAACAAATCTTTTGCATCCAATAGGTGTGTTTGTGTCATTGGTTGAACACTAATGTCATTTTCGTCCTCACTAGGACTATTCTTGTCCTATTATGGTTTTTAACCAAACTTGTGCATCCAATAGGTGTGTTTGTGTCATTGGAAGAACATTTAGGTCATTTTCGACCTCCCTACGCTTCATCTTGTCCAATTTGGGTTTTTAACAAGTATTTTGCATCCAATAGGTGTGTTTGTGTTATTGGATAAACATTTAGGTCATTTTGGTCCTCCCAAATCTTAATCAAGTCGAATTAGGGTTATTAACCTATCTTGTGCATCCAATAGGTGTTTTTGTGTCATTGGATGAAAATTTAGGTCTTTTTCGTCCACCGTAGGAAAATTCTTGTACAATTAGGGTTTTTAACCAATCTTGTGCATCCAATAGGTGTGTTTGTGTCATTGGATGAAGTTTTAGGTCATTTTAGACCTCCCTAGGCTTATTCTTGTACAATTAGGGTTTCTAACCAATCTTGTGCATCCAATAGTTGTGTTTGTGTCATTGGATGAACATTTAGGTCATTTTCGTTCTCCCTAGGCTTATTCTTGTCCAATTAGCATTTTCAACCAATCTTGTGCATCCAACAAGTGTGTGTGTGTCATTGGAGGAACAATTTGGTCATTTTCGTCCTCCCTAGGCTTAATCTTGTCCAATTAGGGTTTTAAACGAACCTTGTGCATCGAATAAGTTCGTTTGTGTCATTGGATGAACATTTAGGTCATTTTCGTCCTCCCTAGGCTTATTCTTGTCCAATTAGGGTTTCTAACAAAATCTTGTGCATCCAATAGGTGTGTTTGTGTCATTGGTTGAACATTTACGTCATTTTCGTCCTCACTAGGCCTATTCTTGTCCTATTAAGGTTTTTAACCAATCTTTTGCATCCAATTGGTGTGTTTGTGTCATTGGACGAAGATTTAGGTCATTTTGGTCCTCCCAAGTCTTAATCTAGTCGAATTATGCTTTTTAACCTATCTTGTGCATCCAATAGGTGTGTTTGTCTCATTGGAAGAACATTTAGGTCATTTTCGACCTCCCTACACTTAATCTTGTCCAATTAGGGTTTTTAACCACTAATATGCATCCAATAGGTGTGTTTGTGTCATTCAATTAACATTTAGGCCATTTTCGTCCTCCCTACACTTAATCTTGTTCAATTAGGGTTTTTAACAAATCTTTTGCATCCAATAGGTGTGTTTGTATCATTGGAGGAACATTTAGGTCTTTTTCGTCCTCCCTACGATTATTCTTGTCCAATTAGGGTTTTTAACCAATCTTGTGCATCCAATAGGTGTGTTCGTGTCATTGGAGGAACATTTAGGTCATTTTCTTCCTCCCAAGTCTTAATCATGTCCAATTAGGGTTTTTAACCAATATTATGCATCCAATATGTGTGTTTGTGTCATTGGAAGAACATTTAAGTCATTTTCGACCTCCCTACACTTAATCTTGTCCAATTAGGGTTTTTCACCAGTATTATGCATCCAATACGTGTGTTTGTGTCATTGAATTAACATTTAGGTCATTTTCGTCCTCCCTACACTTAATCTTTTCCAATTAGGGTTTTTAACAAATCTTTTGCATCAAATAGGTGTGTTTGTGTCGTTGGATGAACATTTAGGACGTTTTCGTCCTCCCAAGTCTTAATCTTGTCGAATTAGGGTTTTAACAAATATTATGCATCCAATATGTGTGTTTGTGTCATTGGAAGAACATTTAGGTCATTTTCGACCTCCCTACACTTAATCTTGTCCAATTAGGGTTTTTAACCAGTATTATGCATCCAATAGGTGTGTTTGTGTCATTGAATTAACATGTAGGTCATTTTCGTCCTCCCTACACTTAATCTTGTCCAATTAGGGTTTTTAACAAATCTTTTGCATCCAATAGGTGTGTTTGTGTCATTGGTTGAACATTTAGGTCACTTTCGTCCTCACTAGGGCTATTCTTGTCCTATTATGGTTTTTAACCAAACTTGTGCATCCAATAGGTGTGTTTGTGTCATTGGAAGAACATTTAGGTCATTTTCGACCTCCCTACACTTCATCTTATCCAATTTGGGTTTTTAACCAATATTTTGCATCCAATAGGTGTGTTTGTGTTATAGGAAGAACATTTAGGTCATTTTCGACCTCCCTACACTTAATCTTATCCAATTATGGTTTTTAACCAATATCATGCATCCAATAGGTGTGTTTGTGTCATTGAATTAACATTTAGGTCAATTTCGTCCTTCCTACATTTAATCTGGTCCAATTAGGGTTTTTAACCAATCTTGTGCATCCAATAGGTGTGTTTTTGTGATTGGAGGAACATTTAGGTCATTTTCGTCCTCCCTACGATTATTCTTGTACAATTAGGGTTTTTAGACCTCCCAAGGCTTATTCTTGTACAATTAGGGTTTCTAACCAATCTTGTGCATCCAATAGTTGTGTTTGTGTCATTGGATGAACATTTAGGCCATTTCGTTCTCCCTAGGCTTATTCTTGTCCAATTAGCGTTTTTAACCAATCTTGTGCATCCAACCGGTGTGTGTGTGTCATTGGTGGAACAATTTGGTCATTTTCGTCCTCCCTAGGCTTAATCTTGTCCAATTAGGGTTTTAAACGAACCTTGTGCATCGAATAAGTTCGTTTGTGTCATTGGATGAACATTTAGGTCATTTTCGTCCTCCAGAGGCTTATTCTTGTCCAATTAGGGTTTCTAACAAAATCATGTGCATCCAATAGGTGTGTTTGTGTCATTGGTTGAACATTTAGGTCATTTTCGTCCTCACTAGGCCTATTCTTGTCCTATTAAGGTTTTTAACCAATCTTTTGCATCCAATAGCTGTGTTTGTGTCATTGGATGAACATTTAGGTCATTTTGGTCCTCCCAAGTCTTAATCTAGTCGAATTATGGTTTTTAACTTATCTTGTGCATCCAATAGGTGTGTTTGTCTCATTGGAAGACCATTTAGGTCATTTTCGACCTCCCTACACTTAATCTTGTCCAATTAGGGTTTTTAACCAATAATATGCATCCAATAGGTGTGTTTGTGTCATTGAATTAATATTTAGGTCATTTTCGTCCTCCCTACACTTAATCTTGTTCAATTAGGGTTTTTAACAAATCTTTTGCATCCAATAGGTGTCTTTGTGTCATTGGAGGAACATTTAGGTCATTTTCGTCCTCCCTACAATTATTCTTGTCCAATTAGGGTTTTTAACCAATCTTGTGCATCCAATAGGTGTGTTTGTGTCATTGGATGAACATCTAGGACGTTTTCGTCCTCCCAAGTCTTAATCTTGTCGAATTAGGGTTTTAACAAATATTATGGATCCAATAGGTGTTTTTGTGTCATTGGATGAAAATTTTGGTCATTTTCGTCCACCCAAGGAAAATTCTTGTACAATTAGGGTTTTTAACCAATCTTGTGCATCCAATATGTGTGTTTGTGTCATTGGATGAATTTTTAGGTCATTATAGATCTCCCTAGGCTTATTCTTGTACAATTAGGGTTTCTAACCAATCTTGTGCATCCAATAGTTGTGTTTGTGTCATTGGATGAACATTTAGGTCATTTTCGTTCTCCCTAGGCTTATTCTTGTCCAATTAGCGTTTTCAACCAATCTTGTGCATCCAACAGGTGTGTGTGTATCATTGGAGGAGCAAGTTGGTCATTTTCGTCCTCCCTAGGCTTAATCTTGTCCAATTAGGGTTTTAAGCCAACCTTATGCATCGAATAAGTTCGTTTGTGTCATTGGATGATCATTTAGGTCATTTTCGTCCTCCCTAGGCTTATTCTTGTCCAATTAGGGTTTCTAACAAAATCTTGTGCATCCAATAGGTGTGTTTGTGTCATTGGTTGAACATTTAGGTCATTTTCGTCCTCACTAGGCCTATTCTTGTCCTATTATGGTCTTTAACCAAACTTGTGCATCCAATAGGTGTGTTTGTGTCAATGGGAGAACATTTAGGTCATTTTCGACCTCCCTACACTTCATCTTGTCCAATTTGGGTTTTTAACCAATATTATGCATCCAATATGTGTGTTTGTGTCATTGGAAGAACATTTAGGTCATTTTCGACCTCCCTACACTTAATCTTGTCCATTTAGGGTTTTTAACCAATATTATGCATCCAATAGGTGTGTTTGTGTCATTGAATTAACATGTAGGTCATTTTCGTCCTCCCTACACTTAATCTTGTCCAATTAGGGTTTTTAACAAATCTTTTGCATCCAATAGGTGTGTTTGTTTCATTGGTTGAACATTTATGTCATTTTCGTCCTCACTAGGCCTATTCTTGTCCTATTATGGTTTTTAACCAAACTTGTGCGTCCAATAGGTGTGTTTGTGTCATTGGAAGAACATTTAGGTCATTTTCGACCTCCCTACACTTCATCTTGTCCAATTTGGGTTTTTAACCAATATTTTGCATCCAATAGGTGTGTTTGTGTTATTGGAAGAACATTTAGGTCATTTTCGACCTCCTACACATAATCTTGTCCAATTAGGGTTTTTAACCAATATCATGCATCCAATAGGTGTGTTTGTGTCATTGAATTATCATTTAGGTCAATTTCGTCCTTCCTACATTTAATCTGGTCCAATTAGGGTTTTTAACCAATCCTGTGCATCCAATAGGTGTGTTTTTGTCATTTTATTAAAATTTAGGTCATTTTCGTCCTCCCTAGGCTAATTATTATCCAATTAGGGTTTGTAACCAATCTTGTGCATCCAATAGGTGTGTTTGTGTCATTGGATAAACATTTAGGTCATTTTGGTCCTCCCAAGTCATAATAAAGTCGAATTAGGGTTTTTAACCTATCTTGTGCATACAATAGGTGTTTTTGTGTCATTGGATGAAAATTTAGGTCTTTTTCGTCCACCCTAGGAAAATTCATGTACAATTACGGTTTTTAACCAATCTTGTGCATCCAATAGGTGTGTTTGTGTCATTGGATGAACATTTAGGTCATTTTTGTTCTCCCAAGTCTTAATCATGTCCAATTAGGGTTTTTAACCAATATTATGCGTCCAATATGTGTGTTTGTGTCATTAGAAGAACATTCAGGTCATTTTGGACCTCCCTACACTAAATCTTGTCCAAGTAGGGTTTTTAACCAATATTATGCATCCAATAGGTGTGTTTGTGTCATTGAATTGTCATTTAGGTCATTTTCGTCCTCCTACACTTAATCTTGTCCATTTAGGGTTTTTAACAAATCTTTTGCATCCAATAGGTGTGTTTGTTTCATTGGTTGAACATTTATGTCATTTTCGTCCTCACTAGGCCTATTCTTGTCCTATTATGGTTTTTAACCAAACTTGTGCGTCCAATATGTGTGTTTGTGTCATTGGAAGAACATTCACGTCATTTTGGACCTCCCTACACTAAATCTTGTCCAAGTAGGGTTTTTAACCAATATTATGCATCCAATAGGTGTGTTTGTGTCATTGGATGAACATTTAGGTCATTTTCGTCCTCCCAAGTCTTATTCTTGTCCAATTAGGGTGTTTAACAAATCTTGTGCATCCGATAGGTGTTTTGGTGTCATTGGATGAAAATTTAGGTCTTTTTCTTCCACCCTAGGAAAATTCATGTACAATTACGGTTTTTAACCAATCTTGTGCATCCAATAGGTGTGTTTGTGTCATTGGATGAACATTTAGGTCATTTTTGTTCTCCCAAGTCTTAATCTTGTCCAATTAGGGTTTTTAACCAATATTATGCGTCCAATATGTGTGTTTGTGTCATTGGAAGAACATTCAGGTCATTTTGGACCTCCCTACACTAAATCTTGTCCAAGTAGGGTTTTTAACCAATATTATGCATCCAATAGGTGTGTTTGTGTCATTGAATTGTCATTTAGGTCATTTTCGTCCTCCTACACTTAATCTTGTCCATTTAGGGTTTTGAATCAATCTTGTGCATCCAATAGGTGTGTTTGTGTCATTGGATTAAAAATTAGGTCATTTTCGTCCTCCCTAGGCTAATTATTATCCAATTAGGGTTTGTAACCAATCTTGTGCATCCAATAGGTGTGTTTGTGTCATTGGATGAACATTTAGGTCATTTTCGTCCTCCCTAAGCTTATTCTTGTCCAATTAGGGTTTTTAACCAATCTTTTGCATCCAATAGGTGTGTTTGTGTCATTGGATAAACATTTAGGTCATTTTGGTTCTCCCAAGTCTTAATCAAGTCGAATTAGGGTTTTTAACCTATCTTGTGCATCCAATAGGTGTTTTTGTGTCATTGGATGAACTTTTAGGTCATTTTAGACCTCCCTAGGCTTATTCTTGTACAATTAGGGTTTCTAACCAATCTTGTGCTTCCAATAGTTGTGTTTGTGTCATTGGATGAACATTTAGGTCATTTTCGTCCTCCCTAAGCTTATTCTTGTCCAATTAGGGTTTCTAACAAAATCTTGTGCATCCAATAGGTGTGTTTGTGTCATTGGATGAACATTTAGGTCATTTTCGTCCTCCCTACACTTAATCTTGTCCAATTAGGGTTTTTAACAAATCTTTTGCATCCAATAGGTGTGTTTGTGTCATTGGAGGAACATTTAGATCATTTTCGTCCTCCCTACGATTATTCTTGTCCAATTAGGGTTTTTAACCAATCTTGTGCATCCAATAGGTGTGTTTGTGTCATTGGATGAACATTTAGGTCATTTTCGTCCTCCAAAGTCTTAATCTTGTCTAATTAGGGGTTTTAACCAATGTTATGCATCCAATATGTGTGTTTGTGTCATTGGAAGAACATTTAGGTCATTTTCGACCTCCCTACACATAATCTTGTCCAATTAGGGTTTTTAACCTATCTTTTGCATCCAATAGGTGTTTTTGTGTCATTAGATGAAAATTTAGGTCTTTTTCGTCCACCCTAGGAAAATTCTTGTACAATTAGGGTTTTTAACCAATTTTGTGCATCTAATAGGTGTGTTTGTGTCATTGCATGAACTTTTAGGTCATTTTAGACCTCCCTAGGCTTATTCTTGTATAATTAGGGTTTCTAACCAATCTTGTACATCCAATAGTTGTGTTTGTGTCATTGGATGAACATTTAGGTCATTTTCGTTCTCCCTAGGCTTATTCTTGTCCAATTAGCGTTTTCAACCAATCTTGTGCATCCAACAGGTGTGTGTGTGTCATTGGAGGAACAATTTGGTCATTTTCGTGCTCCCTAGGCTTAATCTTGTCCAATTAGGGTTTTAAACCAACATTGTCCATCGAATAAGTTCGTTTGTTTCATTGGATGAACATTTAGGTCATTTTAGTCAAATTAGGGTTTTTAACCTATCTTGGGCATCCAATAGGTGTTTTTGTGTCATTGGATGAACATTTAGGTCATTTTCGTCCTCCCTACACTTAATCTTGTCCAATTATGGTTTTTAACAAATCTTTTGCATCCAATAGGTGTGTTTGTGTCATTGGAGGAACATTTAGGTCATTTTCGTCCTCCCTACGATTATTCTTGTCCAATTAGGGTTTTTAACCAATCTTGTGCATCCAATAGGTGTGTTTGTGTCATTGGATGAACATTTAGGTCATTTTCATCCTCCCAAGTCTTAATCATGTCTAATTAGGGGTTTTAACCAATGTTATGCATCCAATATGTGTGTTTGTGTCATTGGAAGAACATTTAGGTCATTTTCGACCTCCCTACACCTAATCTTGTCCAATTAGGGTTTTTAACCAATATTATGCATCCAATAGGTGTGTTTGTGTCATTGAATTAACATGTAGGTCATTTTCGTCCTCCCTACACTTAATCTTGTCCAATTAGGGTTTTTAACAAATCTTTTGCATCGAATAGGTGTGTTTGTGTCATTGGTTGAACATTTAGGTCATTTTCGTCCTCACTAGGCCTATTCTTGTCTTATCAAGGTTTTTAACCAATCTTTTGCATCCAATAGGTGTGTTTGTGTCATTGGATGAACATTTAGGTCACTTTGGTCCTCCCAAGTCTTAATCTAGTCGAATTAGGGTTTTTAACCTATCTTGTGCATCCAATAGGTATTTTTGTGTCATTGGTGAACATTTAGGTCATTTTTGTCCTCCCTATTCTTAATCTTGTCCAATTAGGGTTTTTAACCAATCTTTTTCATCCAATAGGTATGTTTGTGTCATTGGAAAAACATTTAGGTCATTTTGGTCCTCCCAAGTCTTAATCTAGTCGAATTTGGGTTTTTCACCTATCTTGTGCATTGAATAGGTGTTTTTGTGTCATTGGATGAAAATTTAGGTCTTTTTCGTCCACCCAAGGAAAATTCTTGTACAATTAGGGTTTTTAACCAATCTTGTGCATCCAATAGGTGTGTTTGTGTCATTGGATGAACTTTTAGGTCATTTTAGACCTCCCTAGGCTAATTCTTGTATAATTAGGGTTTCTAACCAATCTTGTGCATCCAATAGTTGTGTTTGTGTCATTGGATGAACATTTAGGTCATTTTCGTTCTCCCTAGGCTTATTCTTGTCCAATTAACGTTTTCAACCAATATTTTGCATCCAACAGGTGTGTGTGTGTCATTGGAGGAACAATTTGGTCATTTTCGTCCTCCCTAGGCTTAATCTTGTCCAATTAGGGTTTTAAACGAACCTTGTGCATGGATTAAGTTCGTTTGTGTCATTGGATGAACATTTAGGTCATTTTCGTCCTCCCTAGGCTTATTCTTGTCCAATTAGGGTTTCTAACAAAATCTTGTGCATCCAATAGGTGTGTTTGTGTCATTGGTTGAACATTTAGGTCATTTTCGTCCTCACTAGGCCTATTCTTGTCCTATTAAGGTTTTTAACCAATCTTTTGCATCCAATAGGTGTGTTTGTGTCATTGGACGAACATTTAGGTCATTTTGGTCCTCCCAAGTCTTAATCTAGTCGAATTATGCTTTTTAACCTATCTTGTGCATCCAACAGGTGTGTTTGTCTCATTGGAAGAACATTTAGGTCATTTTTGTCCTCCCTATTCTTAATCTTGTCCAATTAGGGTTTTTAAGCAATCTTTTGCATCCAATAGGTGTGTTTGTGTCATTGGATAAACATTTAGGTCATTTTGGTGGTCCCAAGTCTTAATCTAGTCGTATTAGGGTTTTTCACCTATCTTGTGCATCGAATAGGTGTTTTTGTGTCATTGGATGAAAATTTAGGTCTTTTTCGTCCACCCTAGGAAAATTCTTGTACAATTAGGGTTTTTAACCAATCTTGTGCATCCAATAGGTGTGTTTGTGTCATTGAATTAACATGTAGGTCATTTTCGTCCTCCCTACACTTAATCTTGTCCATATAGGGTTTTTAACAAATCTTTTGCATCGAATAGGTGTGTTTGTGTCATTGGTTGAACATTTAGGTCATTTTCGTCCTCACTAGGCCTATTCTTGTCCTATCAAGGTTTTTAACCAATCTTTTGCATCCAATAGGTGTGTTTGTGTCATTGGATGAACATTTAGGTCATTTTGGTCCTCCCTAGGCTTAATCTTGTCCAATTAGGGTTTTCAACCAACATTGTGCATCGAATATGTTCGTTTGTGTCATTGGATGAACATTTAGGTCATTTTCGTCCTCCCTAAGCTTATTCTTGTCCAATTAGGGTTTCTATCAAAATCTAGTGCATCCAATAGGTGTGGTTGTGTCATTGGTTGAACATTTAGGTCATTTTCGTCCTCACTAGGCCTATTCTTTTCCTATTAATGTTTTTAACCAATCTTTTGCATCCAATAGGTGTGTTCGTGTCATTGGATGAACATTTAGGTCATTTTGGTCCTCTCAATTCTTAATCTAGTCGAATTAGGGTTTTTAACCTATCTTGGGCATCCAATAGGTGTGTTTGTGTCATTGGAAGAACATTTAGGTCATTTTCGTCCTCCCTACGATTAGTCTTGTCCAATTAGGGTTTTTAACCAATCTTGTGCATCCAATAGGTGTGTTTGTGTCATTGGATGAACATTTAGGTCATTTTCATCCTCCCAAGTCTTAATCATGTCTAATTAGGGGTTTTAACCAATGTTATGCATCCAATATGTGTGTTTGTGTCATTGGAAGAACATTTAGGTCATTTTCGACCTCCCTACACTTAATCTTGTCCAATTAGGGTTTTTAACCAATATTATGCATCCAATAGGTGTGTTTGTGTCATTGAATGAACATGTAGGTCATTTTCGTCCTCCCTGCACTTAATCTTGTCCAATTAGGGTTTTTAACAAATCTTTTGCATCGAATAGGTGTGTTTGTGTCATTGGTTGAACATTTAGGTCATTTTCGTCCTCACTAGGCCTATTCTTGTCCTATCAAGGTTTTTAACCAATCTTTTGCATCCAATAGGTGTGTTTGTGTCATTGGATGAACATTTAGGTCACTTTGGTCCTCCCAAGTCTTAATCTAGTCGAATTAGGGTTTTTAACCTATCTTGTGCATCCAATAGGTATTTTTGTGTCATTGGTGAACATTTAGGTCATTTTTGTCCTCCCTATTCTTAATCTTGTCCAATTAGGGTTTTTAACCAATCTTTTTCATCCAATAGGTATGTTTGTGTCATTGGAAAAACATTTAGGTCATTTTGGTCCTCCCAAGTCTTAATCTAGTCGAATTTGGGTTTTTCACCTATCTTGTGCATTGAATAGGTGTTTTTGTGTCATTGGATGAAAATTTAGGTCTTTTTCGTCCACCCAAGGAAAATTCTTGTACAATTAGGGTTTTTAACCAATCTTGTGCATCCAATAGGTGTGTTTGTGTCATTGGATGAACTTTTAGGTCATTTTAGACCTCCCTAGGCTTATTCTTGTATAATTAGGGTTTCTAACCAATCTTGTGCATCCAATAGTTGTGTTTGTGTCATTGGATGAACATTTAGGTCATTTTCGTTCTCCCTAGTCTTATTCTTGTCCAATTAACGTTTTCAACCAATCTTGTGCAGCCAACAGGTGTGTGTGTGTCATTGGAGGAAAAATTTGGTCATTTTCGTCCTCTCTAGGCTTAATCTTGTCCAATTAGGGTTTTAAACCAAAATTGTGCATCGAATAAGTTCGTTTGTGTCATTGGATGAACATTTAGGTCATTTTCGTCCTCCGTAGGCTTATTCTTGTCCAATTAGGGTTTCTAACAAAATCTAGTGTATCCAATAGGTGTGGTTGTGTCATTGGTTGAACATTTAGGTCATTTTCGTCCTCACTAGGCCTATTCTTGTCCTATTAATGTTTTTAACCAATATTTTGCATCCAATAGGTGTGTTCGTGTCATTGGATGAACATTTAGGTCATTTTGGTCCTCTCAATTCTTAATCTAGTCGAATTAGGGTTTTTAACCTATCTTGGGCATCCAATAGGTGTTTTTGTGTCATTGGATGAACATTTAGGTCATTTTCGTCCTCCCTACACTTAATCTTGTCCAATTATGGTTTTTAACAAATCTTTTGCATCCAATAGGTGTGTTTGTGTCATTGGAGGAACATTTAGGTCATTTTCGTCCTCCCTACGATTATTCTTGTCCAATTAGGGTTTTTAACCAATCTTGTGCATCCAATAGGTGTGTTTGTGTCATTGGATGAACATTTAGGTCATTTTCATCCTCCCAAGTCTTAATCATGTCGAATTCGGGGTTTTAACCAATGTTATGCATCCAATATGTGTGTTGGTGTCATTGGAAGAATATTTAGGTCATTTTCGACCTCCCTACACTTAATCTTGTCCAATTAGGGTTTTTAACCAATATTATGCATCCAATAGGTGTGTTTGTGTCATTGAATTAACATGTAGGTCATTTTCGTCCTCCCTACACTTAATCTTGTCCAATTAGGGTTTTTAACAAATCTTTTGCATCCAATAGGTGTGTTTGTGTCATTGGATGAACATTTAGGTCATTTTCGTCCTCACTAGGCCTATTCTTGTCCTATCAAGGTTTTTAACCAATCTTTTGCATCCAATAGGTGTGTTTGTGTCATTGGATGAACATTTAGGTCATTTTGGTCCTCCCAAGTCTTAATCTAGTCGAATTAGGGTTTTTAACCTATCTTGTGCATCCAATAGGTATTTTTGTGTCATTGGTGAACATTTAGGTCATTTTTGCCCTCCCTATTCTTAATCTTGTCCAATTAGGGTTTTTAACCAATCTTTTTCATCCAATAGGTGTGTTTGTGTCATTGGAATAACATTTAGGTCATTTTGGTCCTCCCAAGTCTTAATCTAGTCGAATTTGGGTTTTTCACCTATCTTGTGCATTGAATAGGTGTTTTTGTGTCATTGGATGAAAATTTAGGTCTTTTTCGTCCACCCTAGGAAAATTCTTGTACAATTAGGGTTTTTAACCAATCTTGTGCATCCAATAGGTGTGTTTGTGTCATTGGATGAACTTTTAGGTCATTTTAGACCTCCCTAGGCTTATTCTTGTATAATTAGGGTTTCTAACCAATCTTGTGCATCCAATAGGTGTGTTTGTGTCATTGGAGGAACATTTAGGTCATTTTCGTCCTCCCAACACTTAATCTTGTCCAATTAGGGTTTTTAACAAATCTTTTGCATCCAATAGGTGTGTTTGTGTCATTGGTTGAACATTTAGGTCATTTTCGTCCTCACTAGGCTTATTCTTGTCCTATTATGGTTTTTAACCAATCTTGTGCATCCAATAGGTGTGTTTGTGTCATTGGAAGAACATTTAGGTCATTTTCGACCTCCCTACACTTCATCTTATCCAATTAGGGTTTTTAACCAATATTATGCATCCAATAGGTGTGTTTGTGTCATTGGAAGAACATTTAGGTGATTTTCGACCTCCCTACACTTAATCTTGTCCAATTAGGGTTATTAACCAATATTATGCATCCAATAGGTGTGTTTGTGTCATTAAATTAACATTTAGGTCATTTTCGTCCATCCTACATTTAATTTTGTCCAATTAGGGTTTTTAACCAATCTTGTGCATCAAATAGGTGTGTTTGTGTTATTGGACGAACATTTAGGTCATTTTCGTCCTCCCTAGGCTTAATCTTGTCCAATTAGGGTTTTCAACCAACATTGTGCATCGAATAAGTTCGTTTGTGTCATTGGATGAACATTTAGGTCATTTTCGTCCTCCCTAAGCTTATTCTTGTCCAATTAGGGTTTCTAACAAAATCTAGTGCATCCAATAGGTGTGGTTGTGTCATTGGTTGAACATTTAGGTCATTTTCGTCCTCACTAGGCCTATTCTTGTCCTATTAATGTTTTTAACCAATCTTTTGCATCCAATAGGTGTTTTTGTGTCATTGGATGAACATTTAGGTCATTTTCGTCCTCCCTACACTTAATCTTGTCCAATTATGGTTTTTAACAAATCTTTTGCATCCAATAGGTGTGTTTGTGTCATTGGAGGAACATTTAGGTCATTTTCGTCCTCCCTACGATTATTCTTGTCCAATTAGGGTTTTTAACCAATCCTGTGCATCCAATAGGTGTGTTTGTGTCATTGGATGAACATTTAGGTCATTTTCATCCTCCCAAGTCTTAATCATGTCGAATTAGGGGTTTTAACCAATGTTATGCATCCAATATGTGTGTTGGTGTCATTGGAAGAACATTTAGGTCATTTTCGACCTCCCTACACTTAATCTTGTCCAATTAGGGTTTTTAACCAATATTATGCATCCAATAGGTGTGTTTGTGTCATTGAATTAACATGTAGGTCATTTTCGTCCTCTATACACTTAATCTTCTCCAATTAGGGTTTTCAACAAATCTTTTGCATCCAATAGGTGTGTTTGTGTCATTGGATGAACATTTAGGTCATTTTCGTCCTCACTAGGCCTATTCTTGTCCTATCAAGGTTTTTAACCAATCTTTTGCATCCAATAGGTGTGTTTGTGTCATTGGATGAACATTTAGGTCATTTTGGTCCTCCCAAGTCTTAATCTAGTCGAATTAGGGTTTTTAACCTATCTTGTGCATCCAATAGGTATTTTTGTGTCATTGGTGAACATTTAGGTCATTTTTGCCCTCCCTATTCTTAATCTTGTCCAATTAGGGTTTTTAACCAATCTTTTTCATCCAATAGGTGTGTTTGTGTCATTGGAAAAACATTTAGGTCATTTTGGTCCTCCCAAGTCTTAATCTAGTCGAATTTGGGTTTTTCACCTATCTTGTGCATTGAATAGGTGTTTTTGTGTCATTGGATGAAAATTTAGGTCTTTTTCGTCCACCCTAGGAAAATTCTTGTACAATTAGGTTTTTTAACCAATCTTGAGCATCCAATAGGTGTGTTTGTGTCATTGGATGAACTTTTAGGTCATTTTAGACCTCCCTAGGCTTATTCTTGTATAATTAGGGTTTCTAACCAATCTTGTGCATCCAATAGGTGTGTTTGTGTCATTGGAGGAACATTTACGTCATTTTCGTTCTGCCTACGATTATTCTTGTCCAATTAGGGTTTTTAACCAATCTTATGCATCCAATAGGTGTGTTTGTGTCATTGGATGAACATTTAGGTCATTTTCATCCTCCCAAGTCTTAATCATGTCTAATTAGGGGTTTTAACCAATGTTATGCATCCAATATGTGTGTTTGTGTCATTGGAAGAACATTTAGGTCATTTTCGACCTCCCTACACTTAATCTTGTCCAATTAGGGTTTTTAACCAATATTATGCATCCAATAGGTGTGTTTGTGTCATTGAATTAACATGTAGGTCATTTTCGTCCTCCCTACACTTAATCTTGTCGAATTAGGGTTTTTAACAAATCTTTTGCATCGAATAGGTGTGTTTGTGTCATTGGTTGAACATTTAGGTCATTTTCGTCCTCACTAGGGCTATTCTTGCCCTATCATGGTTTTTAACCAATCTTTTGCATCCAATAGGTGTGTTTGTGTCATTGGATGAACATTTAGGTCATTTTGGTCCTCCCAAGTCTTAATCTAGTCGAATTACGGTTTTTAACCGATCTTGTGCATCCAATAGGTATTTTTGTGTCATTGGTGAACATTTAGGTCATTTTTGTCCTCCCTATTGTTAATCTTGTCCAATTAGGGTTTTTAACCAATCTTTTTCATCCAATAGGTGTGTTTGTGTCATTGGAAAAACATTTAGGTCATTTTGGTGCTCCCAAGTCTTAATCTAGTCGAATTTGGGTTTTTCACCTATCTTGTGCATTGAATAGGTGTTTTTGTGTCATTGGATGAAAATTTAGGTCTTTTTCGTCCACCCTAGGAAAATTCTTGTACATTTAGGGTTTTTAACCAATCTTGTGCATCCAATAGGTGTGTTTGTGTCATTGGATGAACTTTTAGGTCATTTTAGACCTCCCTAGGCTTATTCTTGTATAATTAGGGTTTCTAACCAATCTTGTGCATCCAATAGTTGTGTTTGTGTCATTGGATGAACATTTAGGTCAGTTTCGTTCTCCCTAGGATTATTCTTGTCCAATTAACGTTTTCAACCAATCTTGTGCATCCAACAGGTGTGTGTGTGTCATTGGAGGAACAATTTGGTCATTTTCGTCCTCCCTAGGCTTAATCTTGTCCAATTAGGGTTTTCAACCAACATTGTGCATCGAATATGTTCGTTTGTGTCATTGGTTGAACATTTAGGTCATTTTCGTCCTCACTAGGCCTATTCTTGTCCTATTAATGTTTTTATCCAATCTTTTGCATCCAATAGGTGTGTTCGTGTCATTGGATGAACATTTAGGTCATTTTGGTCCTCTCAATTCTTAATCTAGTCGAATTAGGGTTTTTAACCTATCTTGAGCATCCAATAGGTGTTTTTGTGTCATTGGATGAATATTTAGGTCATTTTCGTCCTCCCTACACTTAATCTTGTCCAATTATGGTTTTTAACAAATCTTTTGCATCCAATAGGTGTGTTTGTGTCATTGGAGGAACATTTAGGTAATTTTCGTCCTCCCTACGATTAATCTTGTCCAATTAGGGTTTTAAACCAACATTGTGCATCGAATAAGTTCATTTGTGTCATTGGATGAACATTTAGGTCATTTTCGTCCTCCCTAGGCTTATTCTTGTCCAATTAGGGTTTCTAACAAAATCTAGTGTATCCAATTGGTGTGGTTGTGTCATTGGTTGAACATTTAGGTCATTTTCGTCCTCACTAGTCCTATTCTTGTTCTATTAATGTTTTTAACCAATCTTTTGCATCCAATTGGTGTGTTCGTGTCATTGGATGAACATTTAGGTCATTTTGGTCCTCTCAAGTTTTAATCTAGTCGAATTCGGGTTTTTAACCTATCTTGGGCATCCAATAGGTGTTTTATTGTCATTGGATGAACTTTTAGGTCATTTTCGTCCTCCCTACACTTAATCTTGTCCAATTAGGGTTTTTAACAAATCTTTTGCATCCAATAGGTGTGTTTGTGTCATTGGAGGAATATTTAGATCATTTTCGTGCTCCCTACGATTATTCTTGTCCAATTAGCGTTTTTAACCAATCTTGTGCATCCAATAGGTGTGTTTGTGTCATTGGATGAACATTTAGGTAATTTTCATCCTCCCAAGTCTTAATCATGTCTAATTAGGGGTTTTAACCAATGTTATGCATCCAATATGTGTGTTTGTGTCATTGGAAGAACATTTAGGTCATTTTCGACCTCCCTACACTTAATCTTGTCCAATTAGGGTTTTTAACCAATATTATGCATCCAATAGGTGTGTTTGTGTCATTGAATTAACATGTAGGTCATTTTCGTCCTCCCTACACTTAATCTTGTCCAATTAGGGTTTTTAACAAATCTTTTGCATCGAATAGGTGTGTTTGTGTCATTGGTTGAACATTTAGGTCATTTTCGTCCTCCCTATTCTTAATCTTGTCCAATTAGGGTTTTTAACCAATCTTTTTCATCCAATAGATGTGTTTGTGTCATTGGATAAACATTTAGGTCATTTTGGTCCTCCCAAGTCTTAATCTAGTCGAATTAGGGTTTTTCACCTATCTTGTGCATCCAATAGGTGTTTTTGTGGCATTGGATGAAAATATAGGTCTTTTTCGTCCACCCTAGGAAAATTCTTGTACAATTAGGGTTTTTAACCAATCTTGTGCATCCAATAGGTGTGTTTGTGTCATTGGATGAACTTTTAGATTATTTTAGACCTCCCTAGGCTTATTCTTGTACAATTAGGGTTTCTAACCAATCTTGTGCATCCAATAGTTGTGTTTGTGTCATTGGATGACCATTTAATTCATTTTCGTTCTCCCTATGCTTATTCTTGTCCAATTAGCATTTTCAACCAATCTTGTGCATCCAACAGGTGTGTGTGTGTTATTGGAGGAACAGTTTGGTCATTTTCGTCCTCCCTAGGCTTAATCTTATCCAATTAGGGTTTTAAACCAATCTTGTGCATCCAATAGGTGTGTTTGTGTAATTGGAGGAACATTTAGGTCATTTTCGTCCTCCCTACGATTATTCTTGTCCAATTAGGGTTTTTAACCAATCTTGTTCATCCAATAGGTGTGTTTGTGTCATTGGATGAACATTTAGGTCATTTTCTTCCTCCCAAGTCTTAATCTTGTCTAATTAGGGGTTTTAACCAATGTTATGCATCCAATATGTGTGTTTGTGCTATTGGAAGAACATTTAGGTCATTTTCGACCTCCCTACACTTAATCTTGTCCAATTAGGGTTTTTAACCAATATTATGCATCCACTAGGTGTGTTTTTGTCATTGAATTAACATGTAGGTCATTTTCGTCCTCCCTACACTTAATCTTGCCCAATTAGGGTTTTTAACAAATCTTTTGCATCCAATAGGTGTGTTTGTGTCATTGGTTGAACATCTAGGTCATTTTCGTCCTCAATAGGCCTATTCTTGTCCTATTATGGTTTTTAACCAATCTTGTGCATCCAATAGGTGTGTCTGTGTCATTGAAAGAACATTTAGGTCATTTTCGACCTCCTCCCTACACTTCATCTTGTCCAATTAGGGTTTTTAACCAATATTATGCATCCAATAGGTGTGTTTGTCTCATTGGAAGAACATTTACGTCATTTTCGACCTCCCTACGATTATTCTTGTCCAATTAGGGTTTTTAACCAATCTTGTGCATCCAATAGGTGTGTTTGTGTCATTGGATGAACATTTAGGTCATCGTCCTCCCAAGTCTTAATCTTGTCCAATTAGGGTTTTTAACCAATATTATGCATCCAATATGTGTGTTTGTGTCATTGGAAGAACACTTAGGTCATTTTCGACCTCCCTACACTAAATCTTGTCCAAGTAGGGTTTTTAACCAATATTATGCATCCAATAGGTGTGTTTGTGTCATTGAATTAACATTTAGGTCATTTTCTTCCTTCCTAAGCTTATTCTTGTCCAATTAGGGTTTCTAACAAAATCTAGTACATCCAATAGGTGTGGTTGTATCATTGGTTGAACATTTAGGTCATTTTCGTCCTCACTAGGCCTATTCTTGTCCTATTAAGGTTTTTAACCAATCTTTTGCATCCAATAGGTGTGTTTGTGTCATTGGATGAACATTTAGGTCATTTTGGTCCTCCCAAGTCTTAATCTTGTCAAATTAGGGTTTTTAACGGATCTTGTGCATCCAATAGGTGTTTTTGTGTCATTGGATGAAAATTTAGGTCTTTTTCGTCCTCCCAACACTTAATCTTGTCCAATTAGGGTTTTTAACAAATCTTTTGCATCCAATAGGTGTGTTTGTGTCATTGGTTGAACATTTAAGTCATTTTCGTCCTCACTAGGCTTATTCTTGTCCTATTATGGTTTTTAACCAATCTTGCGCATCCAATAGGTGTGTTTGTGTCATTGGAAGAACATTTAGGTCATTTTCGACCTCCCTACACTTCATCTTATCCAATTAGGGTTTTTAACCAATATTATGCATCCAATAGGTGTGTTTGTGTCATTGGAAGAACATTTAGGTCATTTTCGACCTCCCTACACTTAATCTTGTCCAATTAGGGTTTTTAACCAATATTATGCATCCAATAGGTGTGTTTGTGTCATTGAATTAACATTTAGGTCATTTTCGTCCTCACTAGGCTTATTCTTGTCCTATTATGGTTTTTAACCAATCTTGTGCATCCAATAGGTGTGTTTGTGTCATTGGAAGAACATTTAGGTCATTTTCGACCTCCCTACACTTCATCTTATCCAATTAGGGTTTTTAACCAATATTATGTATCCAATAGGTGTGTTTGTGTCATTGGAAGAACATTTAGGTCATTTTCGACCTCCCTACACTTAATCTTGTCCAATTAGGGTTTTTAACCAATCATGTGCATCCAATATGTGTGTTTGTCTCATTAGAATAACACTTAGGTCTTTTTCGTCCAACCTAGGAAAATTCTTGTACAATTAGGGTTTTTAACCAATCTTGTGCATCCAATAGGTGTGTTTGTGTCATTGGATGAACTTTTAGGTCATTTTAGACCTCCCTAGGCTTATTCTTGTACAATTAGTGTTTCTAACCAATCTTGTGCATCCAATAGTTGTGTTTGTGTCACTGGATGAACATTTAGGTCATTTTCGTTCTCCCTAGGCTTATTCTTGTCCAATTAGCGTTTTCAACCAATCTTGTGGATCCAACAGGTGTGTGTGTGTCATTGGAGGAACAATTTGGTCATTTTCGTCCTCCCTAGGATTAATCTTGTCCAATTAGGGTTTTAAACTAACATTGTGCATCGAATAAGTTCGTTTGTGTCATTGGATGAACATTTAGGTCATTTTCGTCCTCCTAAGGCTTATTCTTGTCCAATTAGAGTTTTTAACCAATCTTGAGCATCCAATAGGTGTGTTTGTGTCATTGGATGAACATTTAGGTAATTTTTATCCTCTCAAGTCTTAATCTTCTCCAATTAGGGTTTTTAACCAATATTATGCATCCAATATGTGTGTTTGTGTCATTAGAAGAACATTTAGGTCATTTTCGACCTCCCTACAATAAATCTTGTCCATGTAGGGTTTTTAACCAATATTATGCATCCAATAGGTGTGTTTGTGTCATTGAATTAACATTTAGGTCATTTTCGTCCTTCCTACACTTAATCTTGTCCATTTAGGGTTTTTAACCAATCTTGTGCATCCAATAGGTGTGTTTGTGTCATTGGAAGATGATTTAGGTCATTTTCGACCTCCCTACACTTCATCTTGTCCAATTAGGGTTTTTAACCAATATTTTGCATCCAATAGGTGTGTTTGTGTCATTGGAAGAACATTTAGGTCATTTTCGACCTCCCTACACTTAATCTTGTCCAATTAGGGTTTTTAACCAATATTATGCATCCAATAGGTGTGTTTGTGTCATTGAATTAACATTTAGGTCATTTTCGTCCTTCCTACACTTAATCTTGTCCATTTAGGGTTTTTAACCAATCTTGTGCATACAATAGGTGTGTTTGTGTCATTGGATTAAAATTTAAGTGATTTTCGTCCTCCCTAGGCTAATTCTTATCCAATTAGGGTTTGTAACCAATCTTGTGCATCCAATAGTTGTGTTTGTGTCATTGGATGAACATTTAGGTCATTTTCGTTCTCCCTAGGCTTATTCTTGTCCAATTAGCGTCTCCAACCAATCTTGTGGATCCAACAGGTGTGTGTGTGTCATTGGAGGAACAGTTTGGTCATTTTCGTCCTCCCTAGGATTAATCTTGTCCAATTAGGATTTTAAACCAACATTGTGCATCGAATAAGTTCGTTTGTGTCATTGGATGAACATTTAGGTCATTTTCGTCCTCCTAAGGCTTATTCTTGTCCAATTAGTGTTTTTATCCAATCTTGTGCATCCAATAGGTGTGTTTGGGTCATTGGATGAACATTTAGGTAATTTTCATCCTCTCAGGTCTTAATCTTCTCCAATTAGGGTTTTTAACCAATATTATGCATCCAATATGTGTGTTTGCGTCATTAGAAGAACATTTAGGTCATTTTCGACCTCCCTACACTAAATCTTGTCCATGTAGGGTTTTTAACCAATATTATGCATCCAATAAGTGTGTTTGTGTCATTGAATTAACATTTAGGTCATTTTCGTCCTTCCTACACTTAATCTTGTCCATTTAGGGTTTTTAACCAATCTTGTGCATCCAATAGGTGTGTTTGTGTCATTGGATAAAATTTAAGTGATTTTCGTCCTCCCTAGGCTAATTCTTATCCAATTAGGGTTTGTAACCAATCTTGTGCATCCAATAGTTGTGTTTGTGTCATTGGATGAACATTTAGGTCATTTTCGTTCTCCCTAGGCTTATTCTTGTCCAATTAGCGTCTCCAACCAATCTTGTGGATCCAACAGGTGTGTGTGTGTCATTGGAGGAACAGTTTGGTCATTTTCGTCCTCCCTAGGATTAATCTTGTCCAATTAGGGTTTTAAACCAACATTGTGCATCGAATAAGTTTGTTTGTGTCATTGGATGAACATTTAGGTCATTTTCGTCCTCCTAAGGCTTATTCTTGTCCAATTAGAGTTTTTATCCAATCTTGTGCATCCAATAGGTTTGTTTGTGTCATTCGATGAACATTTAGGTAATTTTCATCCTCTCAAGTCTTAACCTTCTCCAATTAGGGTTTTTAACCAATATTATGCATCCAATATGTGTGTTTGTGTCATTAGAAGAACATTTAGGTCATTTTCGACCTCCCTACACTTCATCTTGTCCAATTAGGGTTTTAAACCAATATTTTGCATCCAATAGGTGTGTTTGTGTCATTGGAAGAACATTTAGGTCATTTTCGACCTCCCTACACTTAATCTTGTCCAATTAGGGTTTTTAACCAATATTATGCATCCAATAGGTGTGTTTGTGTCATTGAATTAACATTTAGGTCATTTTCGTCCTTCCAACACTTAATTTTGTCCAATTAGGGTTTTTAACCAATCATGTGCATCTAATATGTGTGTTTGTGTCATTAGAATAACATTTAGGTCTTTTTCGTCCAACCTAGGAAAATTCTTGTACAATTAGGGTTATTAACCAATCTTGTGCATCCAATAGGTGTGTTTGTGTCATTGGATGAACTTTTAGGTCATTTTAGACCTCCCTAGGCTTATTCTTGTACAATTAGGGTTTCTAACCAATCTTGTGCATCCAATAGTTGTGTTTGTGTCACTGGATGAACATTTAGGTCATTTTCGTTCTCCCTAGGGTTATTCTTGTCCAATTAGCGTTTTCAACCAATCTTGTGGATCCAACAGGTGTGTGTGTGTCATTGGAGGAACAATTTGGTCATTTTCGTCCTCCCTTGGATTAATCTTGTCCAATTAGGGTTTTAAACTAACATTGTGCATCGAATAAGTTCGTTTGTGTCATTGGATGAACATTTAGGTCATTTTCGTCCTCCTAAGGCTTATTCTTGTCCAATTAGAGTTTTTAACCAATCTTGTGCATCCAATTGGTGTGTTTGTGTCATTGGATGAACATTTAGGTAATTTTTATCCTCTCAAGTCTTAATCTTCTCCAATTAGGATTTTAAACCAATATTATGCATCCAATAGGTGTGTTTGTGTCGTTGAATTAACATTTAGGTAATTTTCGTCCTTCCTACACTTAATCTTGTCCATTTAGGGTTTTTAACCAATCTTGTGCATCCAATAGGTGTGTTTGTGTCATAGAATTAAAATTTAGGTGATTTTCGTCCTCCCTAGGCTAATTCTTATCCAATTAGGATTTGTAACCAATCTTGTGCATCCAATAGGTGTGTTTGTGCCATTGGATGAACATTTAGGTCATTTTCGTCCTCCCAAGTCTTAATCTTGTCCAATTAGGGTTTTTAACAAATCTTGTGCATCCAATAGGTGTTTTTGTGTCATTGGTGAACATTTAGGTCATTTTCGTCCTCCCTATTATTAATCATGTCCAATTAGGGTTTTTAACAAATCTTTTGCATCCAATAGGTGTGTTTGTGTCATTGGTTGAACATTTAGGTCATCTTCGTCCTCACTAGGCTTATTCTTGTCCTATTATGGTTTTTAACCAATCTTGTGCATCCAATAGGTGTGTTTGTGTCATTGGAAGATGATTTAGGTCATTTTCGACCTCCCTACACTAAATCTTGTCCAAGTAGGGTTTTTAACCAATATTATGCATCCAATAGGTGTGTTTGTGTTATTGAATTAACATTTAGGTCATTTTCTTCCTTCCTAAGCTTATTCTTGTCCAATTAGGGTTTCTTACAAAATCTAGTACATCCAATAGGTGTGGTTGTGTCATTGGTTGAACATTTAAGTCATTTTCGTCCTCACTAGGCCTATTCTTGTCCTATTAAGGTTTTTAACCAATCTTTTGCATCCAATAGGTGTGTTTGTGTCATTGGATGAACATTTAGGTCATTTTTTTCCTCCCAAGTCTTAATCTTGTCAAATTAGGGTTTTTAACGTATCTTGTGCATCCAATAGGTGTTTTTGTGTCATTGGATGAACATTTAGGTCATTTTCGTCCTCCCAACACTTAATCTTGTCCAATTAGGGTTTTTAACAAATCTTTTGCATCCAATAGGTGTGTTTGTGTCATTGGTTGAACATTTAAGTCATTTTCGTCCTCACTAGGCTTATTCTTGTCCTATTATGGTTTTTAACCAATCTTGTGCATCCAATAGGTGTGTTTGTGTTATTGGAAGAACATTTAGGTCATTTTCGACCTCCCTACACTTCATCTTATCCAGTTAGGGTTTTTAACCAATATTATGCATCCAATAGGTGTGTTTGTGTCATTGGAAGAACATTTAGGTCATTTTCGACCTCCCTACACTTAATCTTGTCCAATTAGGGTTTTTAACCAATATTATGCATCCGATAGGTGTGTTTGTGTCATTGAATTAACATTTAGGTCATTTTCGTCCATCCTACACTTAATTTTGTCCAATTAGGGTTTTTAACCAATCTTGTGCATCAAATATGTGTGTTTGTGTCATTAGAATAACATTTAGGTCTTTTTCGTCCAACCTAGGAAAATTCTTGTACAATTAGGGTTTTTAACCAATCTTGTGCATCCAATAGGTGTGTTTGTGTCATTGGAAGAACATTTAGGTCATTTTCGACCTCCCTACACTTAATCTTGTCCAATTAGGGTTTTTAACCAATATTATGCATCCGATAGGTGTGTTTGTGTCATTGAACTAACATTTAGGTCATTTTCGTCCATCCTACACTTAATTTTGTCCAATTAGGGTTTTTAACCAATCTTGTGCATCAAATAGGTGTGTTTGTGTCATTTGAGGAACATTTAGGGCATTTTCGTCCTCCCTACGATTATTCTTGTCCAATTAGAGTTTTTAACAAATCTTGTGCACCCTAGGAAAATTCATGTACAATTAGGGTTTTTAACCAATCTTGTGTATCCAATAGGTGTGTTTGTGTCATTGGATGAACATTTAGGTTATTTTCGTCCTCCCAAGTCTTAATCTTGTCCAATTAGGGTTTTTAACAAATCTTGTGCATCCAATAGGTGTTTTTGTGTCATTGGTGAACATTTAGGTCATTTTCGTCCTCCCTATTATTAATCTTGTCCAATTAGGGTTTTTAACCAATCTTTTGCATCCAATAGGTGTGTTTGTGTCATTGGTTGAACATTTAGGTCATCTTCGTCCTCACTAGGCTTATTCGTGTCCTATTATGGTTTTTAACCAATCTTGTGCATCCAATAGGTGTGTTTGTGTCATTGGAAGATGATTTAGGTCATTTTCGACTTCCCTACACTTCATCTTGTCCAATTAGGGTTTTTAACCAATTTTTTGCATCCAATATGTGTGTTTGTGTCATTGGAAGAACATTTAGGTCATTTTCGACCTCCCTACACTTAATCTTGTCCAATTAGGGTTTTTAACCAATATTATGCATCCAATAGGTGTGTTTGTGTCATTGAATTAACATTTAGGTCATTTTCGTCCTTCCAACACTTAATTTTGTCCAATTAGGGTTTTTAACCAATCATGTGCATCCAATATGTGTGTTTGTGTCATTAGAATAACATTTAGGTCTTTTTCGTCCAACCTAGGAAAATTCTTGTACAATTAGGGTTTTTAACCAATCTTGTGCATCCAATAGGTGTGTTTGTGTCATTGGATGAACTTTTAGGTCATTTTAGACCTCCCTAGGCTTATTCTTGTACAATTAGTGTTTCTAACCAATCTTGTGCATCCAATAGTTGTGTTTGTGTCACTGGATGAACATTTAGGTCATTTTCGTTCTCCCTAGGCTTATTCTTGTCCAATTAGCGTTTTCAACCAATCTTGTGGATCCAACAGGTGTGTGTGTGTCATTGGAGGAACAATTTGGTCATTTTCGTCCTCCCTAGGATTAATCTTGTCCAATTAGGGTTTTAAACTAACATTGTGCATCGAATAAGTTTGTTTGTGTCATTGGATGAACATTTAGGTCATTTTCGTCCTCCTAAGGCTTTTTCTTGCCCAATTAGAGTTTTTAACCAATCTTGTGCATCCAATAGGTGTGTTTGTGTCATTGGATGAACATTTAGGTAATTTTTATCCTCTCAAGTCTTAATCTTCTCCAATTAGGGTTTTTAACCAATATTATGCATCCAATAGGTGTGTTTGTGTCATTGAATTAACATTTAGGTCATTTTCGTCCTTCCTACACTTAATCTTGTCCATTTAGGGTTTTTAACCAATCTTGTGAATCCAATAGGTGTGTTTGTGTCATTGGATTAAAATTTAGGTGATTTTCGTCCTCCCTAGGCTAATTCTTATCCAATTAGGGTTTGTAACCAATCTTGTGCATCCAATAGGTGTGTTTGTGTCATTGGATGAACATTTAGGTCATTTTCGTCCTCCCAAGTCTTAATCTTGTCCAATTAGGGTTTTTAACCAATATTATGCATCCAATATGTGTGTTTGTGTCATTAGAAGAACATTTAGGTCATTTTCGACCTCCCTACACTAAATCTTGTCCAAGTAGGGTTTTTAACCAATATTATGCATCCAATAGGTGTGTTTGTGTCATTGAATTAACATTTAGGTCATTTTCGTCCTTCCTACACTTAATCTTGTCCACTTAGGGTTTTTAACCAATCTTGTGCATCCAATAGGTGTGTTTGTGTCATTGGATTAACATTTAGGTGATTTTCGTCCTCCCTAGGCTAATTCTTATCCAATTAGGGTTTGTAACCAATCTTGTGCATCCAATAGGTGTGTTTGTGTCATTGGATGAACATTTAGGTCATTTTCGTCCTCCCAAGTCTTAATCTTGTCCAATTAGGGTTTTTAACAAATCTTGTGCATCCAATAGGTGTTTTTGTGTCATTGGTGAACATTTAGGTCATTTTCGTCCTCCCTATTATTAATCTTGTCCAATTAGGGTTTTTAACCAATCTTTTGCATCCAATAGGTGTGTTTGTGTCATTGGTTGAACATTTAGGTCATCTTCGTCCTCACTAGGCTTATTCTTATCCTATTATGGTTTTTAACCAATCTTGTGCATCCAATAGGTGTGTTTGTGTCATTGGAAAATGATTTAGGTCATTTTCGACCTCCCTACACTAAATCTTGTCCAAGTAGGGTTTTTAACCAATATTATGCATCCAATAGGTGTGTTTGTGTCATTGAATTAACATTTAGATCATTTTCTTCCTTCCTAAGCTTATTCTTGTCCAATTAGGGTTTCTAACAAAATCTAGTACATCCAATAGGTGTGGTTGTGTCATTGGTTGAACATTTAGGTCATTTTCGTCCTCACTAGGCCTATTCTTGTCCTATTAAGGTTTTTAACCAATCTTTTGCATCCAATAGGTGTGTTTGTGTCATTGGATGAACATTTAGGTCATTTTGGTCCTCCCAAGTCTTAATCTTGTCAAATTAGGGTTTTTAACGTATCTTGCGCATCCAATAGGTGTTTTTGTGTCATTGGATGAACATTTAGGTCATTTTCGTCCTCCCAACACTTAATCTTGTCCAATTAGGGTTTTTAACAAATCTTTTGCATCCAATAGGTGTGTTTGTGTCATTGGTTGAACATTTACGTCATTTTCGTCCTCACTAGGCTTATTCTTGTCCTATTATGGTTTTTAACCAATCTTGTGCATCCAATAGGTGTGTTTGTGTCATTGGAAGATGATTTAGGTCATTTTCGACCTCCCTACACTTCATCTTGTCCAATTAGGGTTTTTAACCAATATTTTGCATCCAATAGGTGTGTTTGTGTCATTGGAAGAACATTTAGGTCATTTTCGTCCTCCCTACACTTAATCTTGTCCAATTAGGGTTTTTAACCAATATTATGCATCCAATAGGTGTGTTTGTGTCATTGAATTAACATTTAGGTCATTTTCGTCCTTCCAACACTTAATTTTGTCCAATTAGGGTTTTTAACCAATCATGTGCATCCAATATGTGTGTTTGTGTCATTAGAATAACATTTAGGTCTTTTTCGTCCAACCTAGGAAAATTCTTGTACAATTAGGGTTTTTAACCAATCTTGTGCATCCAATAGGTGTGTTTGTGTCATTGGAAGAACATTTAGGTCATTTTCGACCTCCCTACACTTAATCTTGTCCAATTAGGGTTTTTAACCAATATTATGCATCCAATAGGTGTGTTTGTGTCATTGAATTCACATTTAGGTCATTTTCGTCCTTCCAACACTTAATTTTGTCCAATTAGGGTTTTTAACCAATCATGTGCATCCAATATGTGTGTTTGTGTCATTAGAATAACATTTAGGTCTTTTTCGTCCAACCTAGGAAAATTCTTGTACAATTAGGGTTTTTAACCAATCTTGTGCATCCAATAGGTGTGTTTGTGTCATTGGATGAACTTTTAGGTCATTTTAGACCTCCCTAGGCTTATTCTTGTACAATTAGTGTTTCTAACCAATCTTGTGCATCCAATAGTTGTGTTTGTGTCACTGGATGAACATTTAGGTCATTTTCGTTCTCCCTAGGCTTATTCTTGTCCAATTAGCGTTTTCAACCAATCTTGTGGATCCAACAGGTGTGTGTGTGTCATTGGAGGAACAGTTTGGTCATTTTCGTCCTCCCTAGGATTAATCTTGTCCAATTAGGGTTTTAAACTAACATTGTGCATCGAATAAGTTTGTTTGTGTCATTGGATGAACATTTAGGTCATTTTCGTCCTCCTAAGGCTTATTCTTGTCCAATTAGAGTTTTTAACCAATCTTGTGCATCCAATAGGTGTGTTTGTGTCATTGGATGAACTTTTAGGTCATTTTAGACCTCCCTAGGCTTATTCTTGTACAATTAGTGTTTCTAACCAATCTTGTGCATCCAATAGTTGTGTTTGTGTCATTGGATGAACATTTAGGTCATTTTCGTTCTCCCTAGGCTTATTCTTGTCCAATTAGAGTTTTTAACCAATCTTGTGCATCCAATAGGTGTGTTTGTGTCATTGGATGAACATTTAGGTAATTTTCATCCTCCCAGATCTTAATCTTGTCAAATTAGTGTTTTTAACCAATATTATGCATCCAATATGTGTGTTTGTGTCATTAGAAGAACATTTAGGTCATTTTCGACCTCCCTACACTAAATCTTGTCCAAGTAGGGTTTTCAACCAATATTATGCATCCAATAGGTGTGTTTGTGTCATTGAATTAACATTTAGGTCATTTTCGTCCTTCCTACACTTAATCTTGTCCACTTAGGGTTTTTAACCAATCATGTGCATCCAATAGGTGTGTTTGTGTCATTGGATTAAAATTTAGGTGATTTTCGTCCTCCCTAGGCTAATTCTTATCCAATTAGGGTTTGTAACCAATCTTGTGCATCCAATAGGTGTGTTTGTGTCATTGGATGAACATTTAGGTCATTTTCGTCCTCCTAAGGCTTATTCTTGTCCAATTAGAGTTTTTAACCAATCTTGTGCATCCAATAGGTGTGTTTGTGTCATTGGATGAACATTTAGGTAATTTTTATCCTCTCAAGTCTTAATCTTCTCCAATTAGGGTTTTTAACCAATATTATGCATCCAATAGGTGTGTTTGTGTCATTGAATTAACATTTAAGTCATTTTCGTCCTTCCTACACTTAATCTTGTCCATTTAGGGTTTTTAACCAATCTTGTGCATCCAATAGGTGTGTTTGTGTCATTGGATTAAAATTTAGGTGATTTTCGTCCTCCCTAGGCTAATTCTTATCCAATTAGGGTTTGTAACCAATCTTGTGCATCCAATAGGTGTGTTTGTGTCATTGGATGAACATTTAGGTCATTTTCGTCCTCCCAAGTCTTAATCTTGTCCAATTAGGGTTTTTAACAAATCTTGTGCATCCAATAGGTGTTTTTGTGTCATTGGTGAACATTTAGGTCATTTTCGTCCTCCCTATTATTAATCTTGTCCAATTAGGGTTTTTAACCAATCTTTTGCATCCAATAGGTGTGTTTGTGTCATTGGTTGAACATTTAGGTCATCTTCGTCCTCACTAGGCTTATTCTTGTCCTATTATGGTTTTTAACCAATCTTGTGCATCCAATAGGTGTGCTTGTGTCATTGGAAGATGATTTAGGTCATTTTCGACCTCCCTACACTATATCTTGTCCAAGTAGGGTTTTTAACCAATATTATGCATCCAATAGGTGTGTTTGTGTCATTGAATTAACATTTAGGTCATTTTCTTCCTTCCTAAGCTTATTCTTGTCCAATTAGGGTTTCTAACAAAATCTAGTACATCCAATAGGTGTGGTTGTGTCATTGGTTGAACATTTAGGTCATTTTCGTCCTCACTAGGCCTATTCTTGTCCTATTAAGGTTTTTAACCAATCTTTTGCATCCAATAGGTGTGTTTGTGTCATTGGATGAACATTTAGGTCATTTTGGTCCTCCCAAGTCTTAATCTTGTCAAATTAGGGTTTTTAACGTATCTTGCGCATCCAATAGGTGTTTTTGTGTCATTGGATGAACATTTAGGTCATTTTCGTCCTCCCAACACTTAATCTTGTCCAATTAGGGTTTTTAACAAATCATTTGCATCCAATAGGTGTGTTTGTGTCATTGGTTGAACATTTAGGTCATTTTCGGCCTCACTAGGCTTATTCTTGTCCTATTATGGTTTTTAACCAATCTTGTGCATCCAATAGGTGTGTTTGTGTCATTGGAAGATGATTTAGGTCATTCTCGACCTCCCTACACTTCATCTTGTCCAATTAGGGTTGTTAACCAATATTTTGCATCCAATAGGTGTGTTTGTGTCATTGGAAGAACATTTAGGTCATATTCGACCTCCCTACACTTAATCTTGTCCAATTAGGGTTTTTAACCAATATTATGCATCCAATAGGTGTGTTTGTGTCATTGAATTCACATTTAGGTCATTTTCGTCATTCCAACACTTAATTTTGTCCAATTAGGGTTTTTAACCAATCATGTGCATCCAATATGTGTGTTTGTGTCATTAGAATAACATTTAGGTCTTTTTCGTCCAACCTAGGAAAATTCTTGTACAATTAGGGTTTTTAACCAATCTTGTGCATCCAATAGGTGTGTTTGTGTCATTGGATGAACTTTTAGGTCATTTTAGACCTCCCTAGGCTTATTCTTGTACAATTAGTGTTTCTAACCAATCTTGTGCATCCAATAGTTGTGTTTGTGTCACTGGATGAACATTTAGGTCATTTTCGTTCTCCCTAGGGTTATTCTTGTCCAATTAGCGTTTTCAACCAATCTTGTGGATCCAACAGGTGTGTGTGTGTCATTGGAGGAACAATTTGGTCATTTTCGTCCTCCGTAGGATTAATCTTGTCCAATTAGGGTTTTAAACTAACATTGTGCTTCGAATAAGTTCGTTTGTGTCATTGGATGAACATTTAGGTCATTTTCGTCCTCCTAAGGCTTATTCTTGTCCAACTAGAGTTTTTAACCAATCTTGTGCATCCAATAGGTGTGTTTGTGTCATTGGATGAACATTTAGGTAATTTTTATCCTCTCAAGTCTTAATCTTCTCCAATTAGGATTTTAAACCAATATTATGCATCCAATAGGTGTGTTTGTGTCGTTGAATTAACATTTAGGTAATTTTCGTCCTTCCTACACTTAATCTTGTCCATTTAGGGTTTTTAACCAATCTTGTGCATCCAATAGGTGTGTTTGTGTCATTGGATAAAATTTAAGTGATTTTCGTCCTCCCTAGGCTAATTCTTATCCAATTAGGGTTTGTAACCAATCTTGTGCATCCAATAGTTGTGTTTGTGTCATTGGATGAACATTTAGGTCATTTTCGTTCTCCCTAGGCTTATTCTTGTCCAATTAGCGTCTCCAACCAATCTTGTGGATCCAACAGGTGTGTGTGTGTCATTGGAGGAACAGTTTGGTCATTTTCGTCCTCCCTAGGATTAATCTTGTCCAATTAGGGTTTTAAACCAACATTGTGCATCGAATAAGTTCGTTTGTGTCATTGGATGAACATTTAGGTCATTTTCGTCCTCCTAAGGCTTATTCTTGTCCAATTAGAGTTTTTATCCAATCTTGTGCATCCAATAGGTTTGTTTGTGTCATTGGATGAACATTTAGGTAATTTTCATCCTCTCAAGTCTTAACCTTCTCCAATTAGGGTTTTTAACCAATATTATGCATCCAATATGTGTGTTTGTGTCATTAGAAGAACATTTAGGTCATTTTCGACCTCCCTACACTTCATCTTGTCCAATTAGGGTTTTAAACCAATATTTTGCATCCAATAGGTGTGTTTGTGTCATTGGAAGAACATTTAGGTCATTTTCGACCTCCCTACACTTAATCTTGTCCAATTAGGGTTTTTAACCAATATTATGCATCCAATAGGTGTGTTTGTGTCATTGAATTAACATTTAGGTCATTTTCGTCCTTCCAACACTTAATTTTGTCCAATTAGGGTTTTTAACCAATCATGTGCATCTAATATGTGTGTTTGTGTCATTAGAATAACATTTAGGTCTTTTTCGTCCAACCTAGGAAAATTCTTGTACAATTAGGGTTATTAACCAATCTTGTGCATCCAATAGGTGTGTTTGTGTCATTGGATGAACTTTTAGGTCATTTTAGACCTCCCTAGGCTTATTCTTGTACAATTAGGGTTTCTAACCAATCTTGTGCATCCAATAGTTGTGTTTGTGTCACTGGATGAACATTTAGGTCATTTTCGTTCTCCCTAGGGTTATTCTTGTCCAATTAGCGTTTTCAACCAATCTTGTGGATCCAACAGGTGTGTGTGTGTCATTGGAGGAACAATTTGGTCATTTTCGTCCTCCCTAGGATTAATTTTGTCCAATTAGGGTTTTAAACTAACATTGTGCATCGAATAAATTCGTTTGTGTCATTGGATGAACATTTAGGTCATTTTCGTCCTCCTAAGGCTTATTCTTGTCCAATTAGAGTTTTTAACCAATCTTGTGCATCCAATAGGTGTGTTTGTGTCATTGGATGAACATTTAGGTAATTTTTATCCTCTCAAGTCTTAATCTTCTCCAATTAGGATTTTAAACCAATATTATGCATCCAATAGGTGTGTTTGTGTCGTTGAATTAACATTTAGGTCATTTTCGTCCTTCCTACACTTAATCTTGTCCATTTAGGGTTTTTAACCAATCTTGTGCATCCAATAGGTGTGTTTGTGTCATAGAATTAAAATTTAGGTGATTTTCGTCCTCCCTAGGCTAATTCTTATCCAATTAGGATTTGTAACCAATCTTGTGCATCCAATAGGTGTGTTTGTGCCATTGGATGAACATTTAGGTCATTTTCGTCCTCCCAAGTCTTAATCTTGTCCAATTAGGGTTTTTAACAAATCTTGTGCATCCAATAGGTGTTTTTGTGTCATTGGTGAACATTTAGTTCATTTTCGTCCTCCCTATTATTAATCTTGTCCAATTAGGGTTTTTAACCAATCTTTTGCATCCAATAGGTGTGTTTATGTCATTGGTTGAACATTTAGGTCATCTTCGTCCTCACTAGGCTTATTCTTGTCCTATTATGGTTTTTAACCAATCTTGTGCATCCAATAGGTGTGTTTGTGTCATTGGAAGATGATTTAGGTCATTTTCGACCTCCCTACACTATATCTTGTCCAAGTAGGGTTTTTAACCAATATTATGCATCCAATAGGTGTGTTTGTGTCATTGAATTAACATTTAGATCATTTTCTTCCTTCCTAAGCTTATTCTTGTCCAATTAGGGTTTCTAACAAAATCTAGTACATCCAATAGGTGTGGTTGTGTCATTGGTTGAACATTTAGGTCATTTTCGTCCTCACTAGGCCTATTCTTGTCCTATTAAGGTTTTTAACCAATCTTTTGCATCCAATAGGTGTGTTTGTGTCATTGGTTGAACATTTAGGTCATTTTGGTCCTCCCAAGTCTTAATCTTGTCAAATTAGGGTTTTTAACGTATCTTGCGCATCCAATTGGTGTTTTTGTGTCATTGGATGAACATTTAGGTCATTTTCGTCCTCCCAACACTTAATCTTGTCCAATTAGGGTTTTTAACAAATCTTTTGCATCCAATAGGTGTGTTTGTGTCATTGGTTGAACATTTAGGTCATTTTCGTCCTCACTAGGCTTATTCTTGTCCTATTATGGTTTTTAACCATTCTTGTGCATCCAATAGGTGTGTTTGTGTCATTGGAAGATGATTTAGGTCATTTTCGACCTCCCTACATTTCATCTTGTCCAATTAGGGTTTTTAACCAATATTTTGCATCCAATAGGTGTGTTTGTGTTATTGGAAGAACATTTAGGTCATTTTCGACCTCCCTACACTTAATCTTGTCCAATTAGGGTTTTTAACCAATATTATGCATCCAATAGGTGTGTTTGTGTCATTGAATTCACATTTAGGTCATTTTCGTCCTTCCAACACTTAATTTTGTCCAATTAGGGTTTTTAACCAATCATGTGCATCCAATATGTGTGTTTGTGTCATTAGAATAACATTTAGGTCTTTTTCGTCCAACCTAGGAAAATTCTTGTACAATTAGGGTTTTTAACCAATCTTGTGCATCCAATAGGTGTGTTTGTGTCATTGGATGAACTTTTAGGTCATTTTAGACCTCCCTAGGCTTATTCTTGTCCAATTAGCGTCTCCAACCAATCTTGTGGATCCAACAGGTGTGTGTGTGTCATTGGAGGAACAGTTTGGTCATTTTCGTCCTCCCTAGGATTAATCTTGTCCAATTAGGATTTTAAACCAACATTGTGCATCGAATAAGTTCGTTTGTGTCATTGGATGAACATTTAGGTCATTTTTGTCCTCCTAAGGCTTATTCTTGTCCAATTAGAGTTTTTATCCAATCTAGTGCATCCAATAGGTGTGTTTGTGTCATTGGATGAACATTTAGGTAATTTTCATCCTCTCAAGTCTTAATCTTCTCCAATTAGGGTTTTTAACCAATATTATGCATCCAATATGTGTGTTTGTGTCATTAGAAGAACATTTAGGTCATTTTCGACCTCCCTACACTAAATCTTGTCCATGTAGGGTTTTTAACCAATATTATGCATCCAATAGGTGTGTTTGTGTCATTGAATTAACATTTAGGTCATTTTCGTCCTTCCTACACTTAATCTTGTCCATTTAGGGTTTTTAACCAATCTTGTGCATCCAATAGGTGTGTTTGTGTCATTGGATTAAAATTTAAGTGATTTTCGTCCTCCCTAGGCTAATTCTTATCCAATTCGGGTTTGTAACCAATCTTGTGCATCCAATAGGTGTGTTTGTGTCATTGGAAGAACATTTAGGTCATTTTCGACCTCCCTACACTTAATCTTGTCCAATTAGGGTTTTTAACCAATATTATGCATCCAATAGGTGTGTTTGTGTCATTGAATTAACATTTAGGTCATTTTCGTCCTTCCAACACTTAATTTTGTCCAATTAGGGTTTTTAACCAATCATGTGCATCCAATATGTGTGTTTGTGTCATTAGAATAACATTTAGGTCTTTTTCGTCCAACCTAGGAAAATTCTTGTACAATTAGGGTTTTTAACCAATCTTGTGCATCCAATAGGTGTGTTTGTGTCATTGGATGAACTTTTAGGTCATTTTAGACCTCCCTAGGCTTATTCTTGTACAATTAGTGTTTCTAACCAATCTTGTGCATCCAATAGTTGTGTTTGTGTCACTGGATGAACATTTAGGTCATTTTCGTTCTCCCTAGGCTTATTCTTGTCCAATTAGCGTCTCCAACCAATCTTGTGGATCCAACAGGTGTGTGTGTGTCATTGGAGGAACAATTTGGTCATTTTCGTCCTCCCTAGGATTAATCTTGTCCAATTAGGGTTTTAAACTAACATTGTGCATCCATTAAGTTTGTTTGTGTCATTGGATGAACATTTAGGTCATTTTCGTCCTCCTAAGGCTTATTCTTGTCCAATTAGAGTTTTTAACCAATCTTGTGCATCCAATAGGTGTGTTTGTGTCATTGGATGAACATTTAGGTAATTTTTATCCTCTCAAGTCTTAATCTTCTCCAATTAGGGTTTTTAACCAATATTATGCATCCAATAGGTGTGTTTGTGTCATTGAATTAACATTTAGGTCATTTTCGTCCTTCCTACACTTAATCTTGTCCATTTAGGGTTTTTAACCAATCTTGTGCATCCAATAGTTGTGTTTGTGTCATTGGATTAAAATTTAGGTGATTTTCGTCCTCCCTAGGCTAATTCTTATCCAATTAGGGTTTGTAACCAATCTTGTGCATCCAATAGGTGTGTTTGTGTCATTGGATTAAAATTTAAGTGATTTTCGTCCTCCCTAGGCTAATTCTTATCCAATTAGGGTTTGTAACCAATCTTGTGCATCCAATAGGTGTGTTTGTGTCATTGGAAGAACATTTAGGTCATTTTCGACCTCCCTACACTTAATCTTGTCCAATTAGGGTTTTTAACCAATATTATGCATCCAATAGGTGTGTTTGTGTCATTGAATTAACATTTAGGTCATTTTCGTCCTTCCAACACTTAATTTTGTCCAATTAGGGTTTTTAACCAATCATGTGCATCCAATATGTGTGTTTGTGTCATTAGAATAACATTTAGGTCTTTTTCGTCCAACCTAGGAAAATTCTTGTACAATTAGGGTTTTTAACCAATCTTCTGCATCCAATAGGTGTGTTTGTGTCATTGGATGAACTTTTAGGTCATTTTAGACCTCCCTAGGCTTATTCTTGTACAATTAGTGTTTCTAACCAATCTTGTGCATCCAATAGTTGTGTTTGTGTCACTGGATGAACATTTAGGTCATTTTCGTTCTCCCTAGGCTTATTCTTGTCCAATTAGCGTCTCCAACCAATCT
>JBBPBS010000467.1:124854-176814 GCA_037974835.1 Cicer judaicum
TAAGTTTGTTTGTGTCATTGGATGAACATTTAGGTCATTTTCGTCCTCCTAAGGCTTATTCTTGTCCAATTAGAGTTTTTAACCAATCTTGTGCATCCAATAGGTGTGTTTGTGTCATTGGATGAACATTTAGGTAATTTTTATCCTCTCAAGTCTTAATCTTCTCCAATTAGGGTTTTTAACCAATATTATGCATCCAATAGGTGTGTTTGTGTCATTGAATTAACATTTAGGTCATTTTCGTCCTTCCTACACTTAATCTTGTCCATTTAGGGTTTTTAACCAATCTTGTGCATCCAATAGTTGTGTTTGTGTCATTGGATTAAAATTTAGGTGATTTTCGTCCTCCCTAGGCTAATTCTTATCCAATTAGGGTTTGTAACCAATCTTGTGCATCCAATAGGTGTGTTTGTGTCATTGGATTAAAATTTAAGTGATTTTCGTCCTCCCTAGGCTAATTCTTATCCAATTAGGGTTTGTAACCAATCTTGTGCATCCAATAGGTGTGTTTGTGTCATTGGAAGAACATTTAGGTCATTTTCGACCTCCCTACACTAAATCTTGTCCATGTAGGGTTTTTAACCAATATTATGCATCCATTAGGTGTGTTTGTGTCATTGAATTAACATTTAGGTCATTTTCGTCCTTCCTACACTTAATCTTGTCCATTTAGGGTTTTTAACCAATCTTGTGCATCCAATAGGTGTGTTTGTGTCATTGGATTAAAATTTAAGTGATTTTCGTCCTCCCTAGGCTAATTCTTATCCAATTCGGGTTTGTAACCAATCTTGTGCATCCAATAGGTGTGTTTGTGTAATTGGAAGAACATTTAGGTCATTTTCGACCTCCCTACACTTAATCTTGTCCAATTAGGGTTTTTAACCAATATTATGCATCCAATAGGTGTGTTTGTGTCATTGAATTAACATTTAGGTCATTTTCGTCCTTCCAACACTTAATTTTGTCCAATTAGGGTTTTTAACCAATCATGTGCATCCAATATGTGTGTTTGTGTCATTAGAATAACATTTAGGTCTTTTTCGTCCAACCTAGGAAAATTCTTGTACAATTAGGGTTTTTAACCAATCTTCTGCATCCAATAGGTGTGTTTGTGTCATTGGATGAACTTTTAGGTCATTTTAGACCTCCCTAGGCTTATTCTTGTACAATTAGTGTTTCTAACCAATCTTGTGCATCCAATAGTTGTGTTTGTGTCACTGGATGAACATTTAGGTCATTTTCGTTCTCCTAGGCTTATTCTTGTCCAATTAGCGTCTCCAACCAATCTTGTGGATCCAACAGGTGTGTGTGTGTCATTGGAGGAACAATTTGGTCATTTTCGTCCTCCCTAGGATTAATCTTGTCCAATTAGGGTTTTAAACTAACATTGTGCATCGAATAAGTTTGTTTGTGTCATTGGATGAACATTTAGGTCATTTTCGTCCTCCTAAGGCTTATTCTTGTCCAATTAGAGTTTTTAACCAATCTTGTGCATCCAATAGGTGTGTTTGTGTCATTGGATGAACATTTAGGTAATTTTTATCCTCTCAAGTCTTAATCTTCTCCAATTAGGGTTTTTAACCAATATTATGCATCCAATAGGTGTGTTTGTGTCATTGAATTAACATTTAGGTCATTTTCGTCCTTCCTACACTTAATCTTGTCCATTTAGGGTTTTTAACCAATCTTGTGCATCGAATAGGTGTGTTTGTGTCATTGGATTAAAATTTAGGTGATTTTCGTCCTCCCTAGGCTAATTCTTATCCAATTACGGTTTGTAACCAATCTTGTGCATCCAATAGGTGTGTTTGTGTCATTGGATGAACATTTAGGTCATTTTCGTCCTCCCAAGTCTTAATCTTGTCCAATTAGGGTTTTTAACAAATCTTGTGCATCCAATAGGTGTTTTTGTGTCATTGGTGAACATTTAGGTCATTTTCGTCCTCCCTATTATTAATCTTGTCCAATTAGGGTTTTTAACCAATCTTTTGCATCCAATAGGTGTGTTTGTGTCATTGGTTGAACATTTAGGTCATCTTCGTCCTCACTAGGCTTATTCTTATCCTATTATGGTTTTTAACCAATCTTGTGCATCCAATAGGTGTGTTTGTGTCATTGGAAAATGATTTAGGTCATTTTCGACCTCCCTACACTAAATCTTGTCCAAGTAGGGTTTTTAACCAATATTATGCATCCAATAGGTGTGTTTGTGTCATTGAATTAACATTTAGATCATTTTCTTCCTTCCTAAGCTTATTCTTGTCCAATTAGGGTTTCTAACAAAATCTAGTACATCCAATAGGTGTGGTTGTGTCATTGGTTGAACATTTAGGTCATTTTCGTCCTCACTAGGCCTATTCTTGTCCTATTAAGGTTTTTAACCAATCTTTTGCATCCAATAGGTGTGTTTGTGTCATTGGATGAACATTTAGGTCATTTTGGTCCTCCCAAGTCTTAATCTTGTCAAATTAGGGTTTTTAACGTATCTTGCGCATCCAATAGGTGTTTTTGTGTCATTGGATGAACATTTAGGTCATTTTCGTCCTCCCAACACTTAATCTTGTCCAATTAGGGTTTTTAACAAATCTTTTGCATCCAATAGGTGTGTTTGTGTCATTGGTTGAACATTTAGGTCATTTTCATCCTCACTAGGCTTATTCTTGTCCTATTATGGTTTTTAACCAATCTTGTGCATCCAATAGGTGTGTTTGTGTCATTGGAAGATGATTTAGGTCATTTTCGACCTCCCTACACTTCATCTTGTCCAATTAGGGTTTTTAACCAATATTTTGCATCCAATAGGTGTGTTTGTGTCATTGGATGAACATTTAGGTCATTTTGGTCCTCCCAAGTCTTAATCTTGTCAAATTAGGGTTTTTAACGTATCTTGCGCATCCAATAGGTGTTTTTGTGTCATTGGATGAACATTTAGGTCATTTTCGTCCTCCCAACACTTAATCTTGTCCAATTAGGGTTTTTAACAAATCTTTTGCATCCAATAGGTGTGTTTGTGTCATTGGTTGAACATTTAGGTCATTTTCGTCCTCACTAGGCTTATTCTTGTCCTATTATGGTTTTTAACCAATCTTGTGCATCCAATAGGTGTGTTTGTGTCATTGGAAGATGATTTAGGTCATTTTCGACCTCCCTACACTTCATCTTGTCCAATTAGGGTTTTTAACCAATATTTTGCATCCAATAGGTGTGTTTGTGTCATTGGAAGAACATTTAGGTCATTTTCGTCCTCCCTACACTTAATCTTGTCCAATTAGGGTTTTTAACCAATATTATGCATCCAATAGGTGTGTTTGTGTCATTGAATTAACATTTAGGTCATTTTCGTCCTTCCTACACTTAATCTTGTCCATTTAGGGTTTTTAACAAATCTTGTGCATCCAATAGGTGTGTTTGTGTCATTGGATTAAAATTTAGGTGATTTTCGTCCTCCCTAGGCTAATTCTTATCCAATTAGGGTTTGTAACCAATCTTGTGCATCCAATAGGTGTGTTTGTGTCATTGGATGAACATTTAGGTCATTTTCGTCCTCCCAAGTCTTAATCTTGTCCAATTAGGGTTTTTAACCAATATTATGCATCCAATATGTGTGTTTGTGTCATTAGAAGAACATTTAGGTCATTTTCGACCTCCCTACACTAAATCTTGTCCAAGTAGGGTTTTTAACCAATATTATGCATCCAATAGGTGTGTTTGTGTCATTGAATTAACATTTAGGTCATTTTCGTCCTTCCTACACTTAATCTTGTCCATTTAGGGTTTTTAACCAATCTTGTGCATCCAATAGGTGTGTTTGTGTCATTGGATTAAAATTTAGGTGATTTTCGTCCTCCCTAGGCTAATTCTTATCCAATTAGGGTTTGTAACCAATCTTGTGCATCCAATAGGTGTGTTTGTGTCATTGGATTAAAATTTAAGTGATTTTCGTCCTCCCTAGGCTAATTCTTATCCAATTAGGGTTTGTAACCAATCTTGTGCATCCAATAGGTGTGTTTGTGTCATTGGAAGAACATTTAGGTCATTTTCGACCTCCCTACACTTAATCTTGTCCAATTAGGGTTTTTAACCAATATTATGCATCTAATAGGTGTGTTTGTGTCATTGAATTAACATTTAGGTCATTTTCGTCCTTCCAACACTTAATTTTGTCCAATTAGGGTTTTTAACCAATCATGTGCATCCAATATGTGTGTTTGTGTCATTAGAATAACATTTAGGTCTTTTTCGTCCAACCTTGGAAAATTCTTGTACAATTAGGGTTTTTAACCAATCTTGTGCATCCAATAGGTGTGTTTGTGTCATTGGATGAACTTTTAGGTCATTTTAGACCTCCCTAGGCTTATTCTTGTACAATTAGTGTTTCTAACCAATCTTGTGCATCCAATAGTTGTGTTTGTGTCACTGGATGAACATTTAGGTCATTTTCGTTCTCCCTAGGCTTATTCTTGTCCAATTAGCGTCTCCAACCAATCTTGTGGATCCAACAGGTGTGTGTGTGTCATTGGAGGAACAATTTGGTCATTTTCGTCCTCCCTAGGATTAATCTTGTCCAATTAGGGTTTTAAACTAACATTGTGCATCGAATAAGTTTGTTTGTGTCATTGGATGAACATTTAGGTCATTTTCGTCCTCCTAAGGCTTATACTTGTCCAATTAGAGTTTTTAACCAATCTTGTGCATCCAATAGGTGTGTTTGTGTCATTGGATGAACATTTAGGTAATTTTTATCCTCTCAAGTCTTAATCTTCTCCAATTAGGGTTTTTAACCAATATTATGCATCCAATAGGTGTGTTTGTGTCATTGAATTAACATTTAGGTCATTTTCGTCCTTCCTACACTTAATCTTGTCCATTTAGGGTTTTTAACCAATCTTGTGCATCCAATAGGTGTGTTTGTGTCATTGGATTAAAATTTAGGTGATTTTCGTCCTCCCTAGGCTAATTCTTATCCAATTAGGGTTTGTAACCAATCTTGTGCATCCAATAGGTGTGTTTGTGTCATTGGATTAAAATTTAAGTGATTTTCGTCCTCCCTAGGCTAATTCTTATCCAATTAGGGTTTGTAACCAATCTTGTGCATCCAATAGGTGTGTTTGTGTCATTGGAAGAACATTTAGGTCATTTTCGACCTCCCTACACTTAATCTTGTCCAATTAGGGTTTTTAACCAATATTATGCATCCAATAGGTGTGTTTGTGTCATTGAATTAACATTTAGGTCATTTTCGTCCTTCCAACACTTAATTTTGTCCAATTAGGGTTTTTAACCAATCATGTGCATCCAATATGTGTGTTTGTGTCATTAGAATAACATTTAGGTCTTTTTCGTCCAACCTAGGAAAATTCTTGTACAATTAGGGTTTTTAACCAATCTTGTGCATCCAATAGGTGTGTTTGTGTCATTGGATGAACTTTTAGGTCATTTTAGACCTCCCTAGGCTTATTCTTGTACAACTAGTGTTTCTAACCAATCTTGTGCATCCAATAGTTGTGTTTGTGTCACTGGATGAACATTTAGGTCATTTTCGTTCTCCCTAGGCTTATTCTTGTCCAATTAGCGTCTCCAACCAATCTTGTGGATCCAACAGGTGTGTGTGTGTCATTGGAGGAACAATTTGGTCATTTTCGTCCTCCCTAGGATTAATCTTGTCCAATTAGGGTTTTAAACTAACATTGTGCATCGAATAAGTTTGTTTGTGTCATTGGATGAACATTTAGGTCATTTTCGTCCTCCTAAGGCTTATTCTTGTCCAATTAGAGTTTTTAACCAATCTTGTGCATCCAATAGGTGTGTTTGTGTCATTGGATGAACATTTAGGTAATTTTTATCCTCTCAAGTCTTAATCTTCTCCAATTAGGGTTTTTAACCAATATTATGCATCCAATAGGTGTGTTTGTGTCATTGAATTAACATTTAGGTCATTTTCGTCCTTCCTACACTTAATCTTGTCCATTTAGGGTTTTTAACCAATCTTGTGCATCCAATAGGTGTATTTGTGTCATTGGATTAAAATTTAGGTGATTTTCGTCCTCCCTAGGCTAATTCTTATCCAATTAGGGTTTGTAACCAATCTTGTGCATCCAATAGGTGTGTTTGTGTCATTGGATGAACATTTAGGTCATTTTCGTCCTCCCAAGTCTTAATCTTGTCCAATTAGGGTTTTTAACAAATCTTGTGCATCCAATAGGTGTTTTTGTGTCATTGGTGAACATTTAGGTCATTTTCGTCCTCCCTATTATTAATCTTGTCCAATTAGGGTTTTTAACCAATCTTTTGCATCCAATAGGTGTGTTTGTGTCATTGGTTGAACATTTAGGTCATCTTCGTCCTCACTAGGCTTATTCTTATCCTATTATGGTTTTTAACCAATCTTGTGCATCCAATAGGTGTGTTTGTGTCATTGGAAAATGATTTAGGTCATTTTCGACCTCCCTACACTAAATCTTGTCCAAGTAGGGTTTTTAACCAATATTATGCATCCAATAGGTGTGTTTGTGTCATTGAATTAACATTTAGATCATTTTCTTCCTTCCTAAGCTTATTCTTGTCCAATTAGGGTTTCTAACAAAATCTAGTACATCCAATAGGTGTGGTTGTGTCATTGGTTGAACATTTAGGTCATTTTCGTCCTCACTAGGCCTATTCTTGTCCTATTAAGGTTTTTAACCAATCTTTTGCATCCAATAGGTGTGTTTGTGTCATTGGATGAACATTTAGGTCATTTTGGTCCTCCCAAGTCTTAATCTTGTCAAATTAGGGTTTTTAACGTATCTTGCGCATCCAATAGGTGTTTTTGTGTCATTGGATGAACATTTAGGTCATTTTCGTCCTCCCAACACTTAATCTTGTCCAATTAGGGTTTTTAACAAATCTTTTGCATCCAATAGGTGTGTTTGTGTCATTGGTTGAACATTTAGGTCATTTTCATCCTCACTAGGCTTATTCTTGTCCTATTATGGTTTTTAACCAATCTTGTGCATCCAATAGGTGTGTTTGTGTCATTGGAAGATGATTTAGGTCATTTTCGACCTCCCTACACTTCATCTTGTCCAATTAGGGTTTTTAACCAATATTTTGCATCCAATAGGTGTGTTTGTGTCATTGGATGAACATTTAGGTCATTTTGGTCCTCCCAAGTCTTAATCTTGTCAAATTAGGGTTTTTAACGTATCTTGCGCATCCAATAGGTGTTTTTGTGTCATTGGATGAACATTTAGGTCATTTTCGTCCTCCCAACACTTAATCTTGTCCAATTAGGGTTTTTAACAAATCTTTTGCATCCAATAGGTGTGTTTGTGTCATTGGTTGAACATTTAGGTCATTTTCGTCCTCACTAGGCTTATTCTTGTCCTATTATGGTTTTTAACCAATCTTGTGCATCCAATAGGTGTGTTTGTGTCATTGGAAGATGATTTAGGTCATTTTCGACCTCCCTACACTAAATCTTGTCCAAGTAGGGTTTTTAACCAATATTATGCATCCAATAGGTGTGTTTGTGTCATTGAATTAACATTTAGGTCATTTTCTTCCTTCCTAAGCTTATTCTTGTCCAATTAGGGTTTCTAACAAAATCTAGTACATCCAATAGGTGTGGTTGTGTCATTGGTTGAACATTTAGGTCATTTTCGTCCTCACTAGGCCTATTCTTGTCCTATTAAGGTTTTTAACCAATCTTTTGCATCCAATAGGTGTGTTTGTGTCATTGGATGAACATTTAGGTCATTTTTGTCCTCCCAAGTCTTAATCTTGTCAAATTAGGGTTTTTAACGTATCTTGTGCATCCAATAGGTGTTTTTGTGTCATTGGATGAACATTTAGGTCATTTTCGTCCTCCCAACACTTAATCTTGTCCAATTAGGGTTTTTAACAAATCTTTTGCATCCAATAGGTGTGTTTGTGTCATTGGTTGAACATTTACGTCATTTTCGTCCTCACTAGGCTTATTCTTGTCCTATTATGGTTTTTAACCAATCTTGTGCATCCAATAGGTGTGTTTGTGTCATTGGAAGATGATTTAGGTCATTTTCGACCTCCCTACACTTCATCTTGTCCAATTAGGGTTTTTAACCAATATTTTGCATCCAATAGGTGTGTTTGTGTCATTGGAAGAACATTTAGGTCATTTTCGACCTCCCTACACTTAATCTTGTCCAATTAGGGTTTTTAACCAATATTATGCATCCAATAGGTGTGTTTGTGTCATTGAATTAACATTTAGGTCATTTTCGTCCTTCCTACACTTAATCTTGTCCATTTAGGGTTTTTAACCAATCTTGTGCATACAATAGGTGTGTTTGTGTCATTGGATTAAAATTTAAGTGATTTTCGTCCTCCCTAGGCTAATTCTTATCCAATTAGGGTTTGTAACCAATCTTGTGCATCCAATAGTTGTGTTTGTGTCATTGGATGAACATTTAGGTCATTTTCGTTCTCCCTAGGCTTATTCTTGTCCAATTAGCGTCTCCAACCAATCTTGTGGATCCAACAGGTGTGTGTGTGTCATTGGAGGAACAGTTTGGTCATTTTCGTCCTCCCTAGGATTAATCTTGTCCAATTAGGATTTTAAACCAACATTGTGCATCGAATAAGTTCGTTTGTGTCATTGGATGAACATTTAGGTCATTTTTGTCCCCCTAAGGCTTATTCTTGTCCAATTAGAGTTTTTATCCAATCTTGTGCATCCAATAGGTGTGTTTGTGTCATTGGATGAACATTTAGGTAATTTTCATCCTCTCAAGTCTTAATCTTCTCCAATTAGGGTTTTTAACCAATATTATGCATCCAATATGTGTGTTTGCGTCATTAGAAGAACATTTAGGTCATTTTCGACCTCCCTACACTAAATCTTGTCCATGTAGGGTTTTTAACCAATATTATGCATCCAATAAGTGTGTTTGTGTCATTGAATTAACATTTAGGTCATTTTCGTCGTTCCTACACTTAATCTTGTCCATTTAGGGTTTTTAACCAATCTTGTGCATCCAATAGGTGTGTTTGTGTCATTGGATAAAATTTAAGTGATTTTCGTGCTCCCTAGGCTAATTCTTATCCAATTAGGGTTTGTAACCAATCTTGTGCATCCAATAGTTGTGTTTGTGTCATTGGATGAACATTTAGGTCATTTTCGTTCTCCCTAGGCTTATTCTTGTCCAATTAGAGTCTCCAACCAATCTTGTGGATCCAACAGGTGTGTGTGTGTCATTGGAGGAACAGTTTGGTCATTTTCGTCCTCCCTAGGATTAATCTTGTCCAATTAGGGTTTTAAACCAACATTGTGCATCGAATAAGTTCGTTAGTGTCATTGGATGAACATTTAGGTCATTTTCGTCCTCCTAAGGCTTATTCTTGTCCAATTAGAGTTTTTATCCAATCTTGTGCATCCAATAGGTTTGTTTGTGTCATTGGATGAACATTTAGGTAATTTTCATCCTCTCAAGTCTTAACCTTCTCCAATTAGGGTTTTTAACCAATATTATGCATCCAATATGTGTGTTTGTGTCATTAGAAGAACATTTAGGTCATTTTCGACCTCCCTACACTTCATCTTGTCCAATTAGGGTTTTTAACCAATATTTTGCATCCAATAGGTGTGTTTGTGTCATTGGAAGAACATTTAGGTCATTTTCGACCTCCCTACACTTAATCTTGTCCAATTAGGGTTTTTAACCAATATTATGCATCCAATAGGTGTGTTTGTGTCATTGAATTAACATTTAGGTTATTTTCGTCCTTCCAACACTTAATTTTGTCCAATTAGGGTTTTTAACCAATCATGTGCATCTAATATGTGTGTTTGTGTCATTAGAATAACATTTAGGTCTTTTTCGTCTAACCTAGGAAAATTCTTGTACAATTAGGGTTTTTAACCAATCTTGTGCATCCAATAGGTGTGTTTGTGTCATTGGATGAACTTTTAGGTCATTTTAGACCTCCCTAGGCTTATTCTTGTACAATTAGTGTTTCTAACCAATCTTGTGCATCCAATAGTTGTGTTTGTGTCACTGGATGAACATTTAGGTCATTTTCGTTCTCCCTAGGCTTATTCTTGTCCAATTAGCGTTTTCAACCAATCTTGTGGATCCAACAGGTGTGTGTGTGTCATTGGAGGAACAATTTGGTCATTTTCGTCCTCCCTAGGATTAATCTTGTCCAATTAGGGTTTTAAACTAACATTGTGCATCGAATAAGTTTGTTTGTGTCATTGGATGAACATTTAGGTCATTTTCGTCCTCCTAAGGCTTATTCTTGTCCAATTAGAGTTTTTAACCAATCTTGTGCATCCAATAGGTGTGTTTGTGTCATTGGATGAACATTTAGGTAATTTTTATCCTCTCAAGTCTTAATCTTCTCCAATTAGGGTTTTTAACCAATATTATGCATCCAATAGGTGTGTTTGTGTCATTGGATTAACATTTAGGTCATTTTCGTCCTTCCTACACTTAATCTTGTCCATTTAGGGTTTTTAACCAATCTTGTGCATCCAATAGGTGTGTTTGTGTCATTGGATTAAAATTTAGGTGATTTTCGTCCTCCCTAGGCTAATTCTTATCCAATTAGGGTTTGTAACCAATCTTGTGCATCCAATAGGTGTGTTTGTGTCATTGGATGAACATTTAGGTCATTTTCGTCCTCCTAAGGCTTATTCTTGTCCAATTAGAGTTTTTAACCAATCTTGTGCATCCAATAGGTGTGTTTGTGTCATTGGATGAACATTTAGGTAATTTTTATCCTCTCAAGTCTTAATCTTCTCCAATTAGGGTTTTTAACCAATATTATGCATCCAATAGGTGTGTTTGTGTCATTGAATTAACATTTAGGTCATTTTCGTCCTTCCTACACTTAATCTTGTCCATTTAGGGTTTTTAACCAATCTTGTGCATCGAATAGGTGTGTTTGTGTCATTGGATTAAAATTTAGGTGATTTTCGTCCTCCCTAGGCTAATTCTTATCCAATTACGGTTTGTAACCAATCTTGTGCATCCAATAGGTGTGTTTGTGTCATTGGATGAACATTTAGGTCATTTTCGTCCTCCCAAGTCTTAATCTTGTCCAATTAGGGTTTTTAACAAATCTTGTGCATCCAATAGGTGTTTTTGTGTCATTGGTGAACATTTAGGTCATTTTCGTCCTCCCTATTATTAATCTTGTCCAATTAGGGTTTTTAACCAATCTTTTGCATCCAATAGGTGTGTTTGTGTCATTGGTTGAACATTTAGGTCATCTTCGTCCTCACTAGGCTTATTCTTATCCTATTATGGTTTTTAACCAATCTTGTGCATCCAATAGGTGTGTTTGTGTCATTGGAAAATGATTTAGGTCATTTTCGACCTCCCTACACTAAATCTTGTCCAAGTAGGGTTTTTAACCAATATTATGCATCCAATAGGTGTGTTTGTGTCATTGAATTAACATTTAGATCATTTTCTTCCTTCCTAAGCTTATTCTTGTCCAATTAGGGTTTCTAACAAAATCTAGTACATCCAATAGGTGTGGTTGTGTCATTGGTTGAACATTTAGGTCATTTTCGTCCTCACTAGGCCTATTCTTGTCCTATTAAGGTTTTTAACCAATCTTTTGCATCCAATAGGTGTGTTTGTGTCATTGGATGAACATTTAGGTCATTTTGGTCCTCCCAAGTCTTAATCTTGTCAAATTAGGGTTTTTAACGTATCTTGCGCATCCAATAGGTGTTTTTGTGTCATTGGATGAACATTTAGGTCATTTTCGTCCTCCCAACACTTAATCTTGTCCAATTAGGGTTTTTAACAAATCTTTTGCATCCAATAGGTGTGTTTGTGTCATTGGTTGAACATTTAGGTCATTTTCATCCTCACTAGGCTTATTCTTGTCCTATTATGGTTTTTAACCAATCTTGTGCATCCAATAGGTGTGTTTGTGTCATTGGAAGATGATTTAGGTCATTTTCGACCTCCCTACACTTCATCTTGTCCAATTAGGGTTTTTAACCAATATTTTGCATCCAATAGGTGTGTTTGTGTCATTGGATGAACATTTAGGTCATTTTGGTCCTCCCAAGTCTTAATCTTGTCAAATTAGGGTTTTTAACGTATCTTGCGCATCCAATAGGTGTTTTTGTGTCATTGGATGAACATTTAGGTCATTTTCGTCCTCCCAACACTTAATCTTGTCCAATTAGGGTTTTTAACAAATCTTTTGCATCCAATAGGTGTGTTTGTGTCATTGGTTGAACATTTAGGTCATTTTCGTCCTCACTAGGCTTATTCTTGTCCTATTATGGTTTTTAACCAATCTTGTGCATCCAATAGGTGTGTTTGTGTCATTGGAAGATGATTTAGGTCATTTTCGACCTCCCTACACTAAATCTTGTCCAAGTAGGGTTTTTAACCAATATTATGCATCCAATAGGTGTGTTTGTGTCATTGAATTAACATTTAGGTCATTTTCTTCCTTCCTAAGCTTATTCTTGTCCAATTAGGGTTTCTAACAAAATCTAGTACATCCAATAGGTGTGGTTGTGTCATTGGTTGAACATTTAGGTCATTTTCGTCCTCACTAGGCCTATTCTTGTCCTATTAAGGTTTTTAACCAATCTTTTGCATCCAATAGGTGTGTTTGTGTCATTGGATGAACATTTAGGTCATTTTTGTCCTCCCAAGTCTTAATCTTGTCAAATTAGGGTTTTTAACGTATCTTGTGCATCCAATAGGTGTTTTTGTGTCATTGGATGAACATTTAGGTCATTTTCGTCCTCCCAACACTTAATCTTGTCCAATTAGGGTTTTTAACAAATCTTTTGCATCCAATAGGTGTGTTTGTGTCATTGGTTGAACATTTACGTCATTTTCGTCCTCACTAGGCTTATTCTTGTCCTATTATGGTTTTTAACCAATCTTGTGCATCCAATAGGTGTGTTTGTGTCATTGGAAGATGATTTAGGTCATTTTCGACCTCCCTACACTTCATCTTGTCCAATTAGGGTTTTTAACCAATATTTTGCATCCAATAGGTGTGTTTGTGTCATTGGAAGAACATTTAGGTCATTTTCGACCTCCCTACACTTAATCTTGTCCAATTAGGGTTTTTAACCAATATTATGCATCCAATAGGTGTGTTTGTGTCATTGAATTCACATTTAGGTCATTTTCGTCCTTCCAACACTTAATTTTGTCCAATTAGGGTTTTTAACCAATCATGTGCATCCAATATGTGTGTTTGTGTCATTAGAATAACATTTAGGTCTTTTTCGTCCAACCTAGGAAAATTCTTGTACAATTAGGGTTTTTAACCAATCTTGTGCATCCAATAGGTGTGTTTGTGTCATTGGATGAACTTTTCGGTCATTTTAGACCTCCCTAGGCTTATTCTTGTCTAATTAGCGTCTCCAACCAATCTTGTGGATCCAACAGGTGTGTGTGTGTCATTGGAGGAACAGTTTGGTCATTTTCGTCCTCCCTAGGATTAATCTTGTCCAATTAGGATTTTAAACCAACATTGTGCATCGAATAAGTTCGTTTGTGTCATTGGAGGAACAGTTTGGTCATTTTCGTCCTCCCTAGGATTAATCTTGTCCAATTAGGGTTTTAAACTAACATTGTGCATCGAATAAGTTTGTTTGTGTCATTGGATGAACATTTAGGTCATTTTCGTCCTCCTAAGGCTTATTCTTGTCCAATTAGAGTTTTTAACCAATCTTGTGCATCCAATAGGTGTGTTTGTGTCATTGGATGAACATTTAGGTAATTTTTATCCTCTCAAGTCTTAATCTTCTCCAATTAGGGTTTTTAACCAATATTATGCATCCAATAGGTGTGTTTGTGTCATTGAATTAACATTTAGGTCATTTTCGTCCTTCCTACACTTAATCTTGTCCATTTAGGGTTTTTAACCAATCTTGTGCATCGAATAGGTGTGTTTGTGTCATTGGATTAAAATTTAGGTGATTTTCGTCCTCCCTACGCTAATTCTTATCCAATTAGGGTTTGTAACCAATCTTGTGCATCCAATAGGTGTGTTTGTGTCATTGGATGAACATTTAGGTCATTTTCGTCCTCCCAAGTCTTAATCTTGTCCAATTAGGGTTTTTAACAAATCTTGTGCATCCAATAGGTGTTTTTGTGTCATTGGTGAACATTTAGGTCATTTTCGTCCTCCCTATTATTAATCTTGTCCAATTAGGGTTTTTAGCCAATCTTTTGCATCCAATAGGTGTGTTTGTGTCATTGGTTGAACATTTAGGTCATCTTCTTCCTCACTAGGCTTATTCTTGTCCTATTATAGTTTTTAACCAATCTTGTGCATCCAATAGGTGTGTTTGTGTCATTGGAAGATGATTTAGGTCATTTTCGACCTCCCTACACTAAATCTTGTCCAAAGAGGGTTTTTAACCAATATTATGCATCCAATAGGTGTGTTTGTGTCATTGAATTAACATTTAGATCATTTTCTTCCTTCCTAAGCTTATTCTTGTCCAATTAGGGTTTCTAACAAAATCTAGTACATCCAATAGGTGTGGTTGTGTCATTGGTTGAACATTTAGGTCATTTTCGTCCTCACTAGGCCTATTCTTGTCCTATTAAGGTTTTTAACCAATCTTTTGCATCCAATAGGTGTGTTTGTGTCATTGGATGAACATTTAGCTCATTTTGGTCCTCCCAAGTCTTAATCTTGTCAAATTAGGGTTTTTAACGTATCTTGCGCATCCAATAGGTGTTTTTGTGTCATTGGATGAACATTTAGGTCATTTTCGTCCTCCCAACACTTAATCTTGTCCAATTAGGGTTTTTAACAAATCTTTTGCATCCAATAGGTGTGTTTGTGTCATTGGTTGAACATTTAGGTCATTTTCATCCTCACTAGGCTTATTCTTGTCCTATTATGGTTTTTAACCAATCTTGTGCATCCAATAGGTGTGTTTGTGTCATTGGAAGATGATTTAGGTCATTTTCGACCTCCCTACACTTCATCTTGTCCAATTAGGGTTTTTAACCAATATTTTGCATCCAATAGGTGTGTTTGTGTCATTGGATGAACATTTAGGTCATTTTGGTCCTCCCAAGTCTTAATCTTGTCAAATTAGGGTTTTTAACGTATCTTGCGCATCCAATAGGTGTTTTTGTGTCATTGGATGAACATTTAGGTCATTTTCGTCCTCCCAACACTTAATCTTGTCCAATTAGGGTTTTTAACAAATCTTTTGCATCCAATAGGTGTGTTTGTGTCATTGGTTGAACATTTAGGTCATTTTCGTCCTCACTAGGCTTATTCTTGTCCTATTATGGTTTTTAACCAATCTTGTGCATCCAATAGGTGTGTTTGTGTCATTGGAAGATGATTTAGGTCATTTTCGACCTCCCTACACTAAATCTTGTCCAAGTAGGGTTTTTAACCAATATTATGCATCCAATAGGTGTGTTTGTGTCATTGAATTAACATTTAGATCATTTTCTTCCTTCCTAAGCTTATTCTTGTCCAATTAGGGTTTCTAACAAAATCTAGTACATCCAATAGGTGTGGTTGTGTCATTGGTTGAACATTTAGGTCATTTTCGTCCTCACTAGGCCTATTCTTGTCCTATTAAGGTTTTTAACCAATCTTTTGCATCCAATAGGTGTGTTTGTGTCATTGGATGAACATTTAGGTCATTTTGGTCCTCCCAAGTCTTAATCTTGTCAAATTAGGGTTTTTAACGTATCTTGCGCATCCAATAGGTGTTTTTGTGTCATTGGATGAACATTTAGGTCATTTTCGTCCTCCCAACACTTAATCTTGTCCAATTAGGGTTTTTAACAAATCTTTTGCATCCAATAGGTGTGTTTGTGTCATTGGTTGAACATTTACGTCATTTTCGTCCTCACTAGGCTTATTCTTGTCCTATTATGGTTTTTAACCAATCTTGTGCATCCAATAGGTGTGTTTGTGTCATTGGAAGATGATTTAGGTCATTTTCGACCTCCCTACACTTCATCTTGTCCAATTAGGGTTTTTAACCAATATTTTGCATCCAATAGGTGTGTTTGTGTCATTGGAAGAACATTTAGGTCATTTTCGTCCTCCCTACACTTAATCTTGTCCAATTAGGGTTTTTAACCAATATTATGCATCCAATAGGTGTGTTTGTGTCATTGAATTAACATTTAGGTCATTTTCGTCCTTCCAACACTTAATTTTGTCCAATTAGGGTTTTTAACCAATCATGTGCATCCAATATGTGTGTTTGTGTCATTAGAATAACATTTAGGTCTTTTTCGTCCAACCTAGGAAAATTCTTGTACAATTAGGGTTTTTAACCAATCTTGTGCATCCAATAGGTGTGTTTGTGTCATTGGAAGATGATTTAGGTCATTTTCGACCTCCCTACACTTCATCTTGTCCAATTAGGGTTTTTAACCAATATTTTGCATCCAATAGGTGTGTTTGTGTCATTGGAAGAACATTTAGGTCATTTTCGACCTCCCTACACTTAATCTTGTCCAATTAGGGTTTTTAACCAATATTATGCATCCAATAGGTGTGTTTGTGTCATTGAATTCACATTTAGGTCATTTTCGTCCTTCCAACACTTAATTTTGTCCAATTAGGGTTTTTAACCAATCATGTGCATCCAATATGTGTGTTTGTGTCATTAGAATAACATTTAGGTCTTTTTCGTCCAACCTAGGAAAATTCTTGTACAATTAGGGTTTTTAACCAATCTTGTGCATCCAATAGGTGTGTTTGTGTCATTGGATGAACTTTTAGGTTATTTTAGACCTCCCTAGGCTTATTCTTGTACAATTAGTGTTTCTAACCAATCTTGTGCATCCAATAGTTGTGTTTGTGTCACTGGATGAACATTTAGGTCATTTTCGTTCTCCCTAGGCTTATTCTTGTCCAATTAGCGTCTCCAACCAATCTTGTGGATCCAACAAGTGTGTGTGTGTCATTGGAGGAACAGTTTGGTCATTTTCGTCCTCCCTAGGATTAATCTTGTCCAATTAGGATTTTAAACCAACATTGTGCATCGAATAAGTTCGTTTGTGTCATTGGATGAACATTTAGGTCATTTTCGTCCTCCTAAGGCTTATTCTTGTCCAATTAGAGTTTTTATCCAATCTAGTGCATCCAATAGGTGTGTTTGTGTCATTGGATGAACATTTAGGTAATTTTCATCCTCTCAAGTCTTAATCTTCTCCAATTAGGGTTTTTAACCAATATTATGCATCCAATATGTGTGTTTGTGTCATTAGAAGAACATTTAGGTCATTTTCGACCTCCCTACACTAAATCTTGTCCATGTAGGGTTTTTAACCAATATTATGCATCCAATAGGTGTGTTTGTGTCATTGAATTAACATTTAGGTCATTTTCGTCCTTCCTACACTTAATCTTGTCCATTTAGGGTTTTTAACCAATCTTGTGCATCCAATAGGTGTGTTTGTGTCATTGGATTAAAATTTAAGTGATTTTCGTCCTCCCTAGGCTAATTCTTATCCAATTAGGGTTTGTAACCAATCTTGTGCATCCAATAGTTGTGTTTGTGTCATTGGATGAACATTTAGGTCATTTTCGTTCTCCCTAGGCTTATTCTTGTCCAATTAGCGTCTCCAACCAATCTTGTGGATCCAAAAGGTGTGTGTGTGTCATTGGAGGAACAGTTTGGTCATTTTCGTCCTCCCTAGGATTAATCTTGTCCAATTAGGGTTTTAAACCAACATTGTGCATCGAATAAGTTCGTTTGTGTCATTGGATGAACATTTAGGTCATTTTCGTCCTCCTAAGGCTTATGCTTGTCCAATTAGAGTTTTTATCCAATCTTGTGCATCCAATAGGTGTGTTTGTGTCATTGGATGAACATTTAGGTAATTTTCATCCTATCAAGTCTTAACCTTCTCCAATTAGGGTTTTTAACCAATATTATGCATCCAATATGTGTGTTTGTGTCATTAGAAGAACATTTAGGTCATTTTCGACCTCCCTACACTTAATCTTGTCCAATTAGGGTTTTTAACCAATATTTTGCATCCAATAGGTGTGTTTGTGTCATTGGTTGAACATTTAGGTCATCTTCGTCTTCACTAGGTTTATTCTTGTCCTATTATGGTTTTTAACCAATCTTGTGCATCCAATAGGTGTGTTTGTGTCATTGGAAGATGATTTAGGTCATTTTCGACCTCCCTACACTATATCTTGTCCAAGTAGGGTTTTTAACCAATATTATGCATCCAATAGGTGTGTTTGTGTTATTGAATTAACATTTAGGTCATTTTCTTCCTTCCTAAGCTTATTCTTGTCCAATGAGGGTTTCTAACAAAATCTAGTACATCCAATAGGTGTGGTTGTGTCATTGGTTGAACATTTAGGTCATTTTCGTCCTCACTAGGCCTATTCTTGTCCTATTAAGGTTTTTAACCAATCTTTTGCATCCAATAGGTGTGTTTGTGTCATTGGATGAACATTTAGGTCATTTTTGTCCTCCCAAGTCTTAATCTTGTCAAATTAGGGTTTTTAACGTATCTTGTGCATCCAATAGGTGTTTTTGTGTCATTGGATGAACATTTAGGTCATTTTCGTCCTCCCAACACTTAATCTTATCCAATTAGGGTTTTTAACAAATCTTTTGCATCCAATAGGTGTGTTTGTGTCATTGGTTGAACATTTAAGTCATTTTCGTCCTCACTAGGCTTATTCTTGTCCTATTATGGTTTTTAACCAATCTTGTGCATCCAATAGGTGTGTTTGTGTCATTGGAAGAACATTTAGGTCATTTTCGACCTCCCTACACTTCATCTTATCCAGTTAGGGTTTTTAACCAATATTATGCATCCAATAGGTGTGTTTGTGTCATTGGAAGAACATTTAGGTCATTTTCGACCTCCCTACACTTAATCTTGTCCAATTAGGGTTTTTAACCAATATTATGCATCCGATAGGTGTGTTTGTGTCATTGAATTAACATTTAGGTCATTTTCGTCCATCCTACACTTAATTTTGTCCAATTAGGGTTTTTAACCAATCTTGTGCATCAAATAGGTGTGTTTGTGTCATTGGAGGAACATTTAGGGCATTTTCGTCCTCCCTACGATTATTCTTGTCCAATTAGAGTTTTTAACAAATCTTGTGCACCCTAGGAAAATTCAAGTACAATTAGGGTTTTTAACCAATCTTGTGTATCCAATAGGTGTGTTTGTGTCATTGGATGAACATTTAGGTCATTTTCGTCCTCCCAAGTCTTAATCTTGTCCAATTAGGGTTTTTAACAAATCTTGTGCATCCAATAGGTGTTTTTGTGTCATTGGTGAACATTTAGGTCATTTTCGTCCTCCCTATTATTAATCTTGTCCAATTAGGGTTTTTAACCAATCTTTTGCATCCAATAGGTGTGTTTGTGTCATTGCTTGAACATTTAGGTCATCTTCGTCCTCACTAGGCTTATTCTTGTCCTATTATGGTTTTTAACCAATCTTGTGCATCCAATAGGTGTGTTTGTGTCATTGGAAGATGATTTAGGTCATTTTCGACTTCCCTACACTTCATCTTGTCCAATTTGGGTTTTTAACCAATTTTTTGCATCCAATAGGTGTGTTTGTGTCATTGGAAGAACATTTAGGTCATTTTCCACCTCCCTACACTTAATCTTGTCCAATTAGGGTTTTTACCAAAATATTATGCATCCAATAGGTGTGTTTGTGTCATTGAATTAACATTTAGGTCATTTTCGTCCTTCCAACACTTAATTTTGTCAAATTAGGGTTTTTAACCAATCATGTGCATCCAATATGTGTGTTTGTGTCATTAGAATAACATTTAGGTCTTTTTCGTCCAACCTAGGAAAATTCTTGTACAATTAGGGTTTTTAACCAATCTTGTGCATCCAATAGGTGTGTTTGTGTCATTGGATGAACTTTTAGGTCATTTTAGACCTCCCTAGGCTTATTCTTGTACAATTAGTGTTTCTAACCAATCTTGTGCATCCAATAGTTGTGTTTGTGTCACTGGATGAACATTTAGGTCATTTTCGTTCTCCCTAGGCTTATTCTTGTCCAATTAGCGTTTTCAACCAATCTTGTGGATCCAACAGGTGTGTGTGTGTCATTGGAGGAACAATTTGGTGATTTTCGTCCTCCCTAGGATTAATCTTGTCCAATTAGGGTTTTAAACTAACATTGTGCATCGAATAAGTTTGTTTGTGTCATTGGATGAACATTTAGGTCATTGTCGTCCTCCTAAGGCTTATTCTTGTCCAATTAGAGTTTTTAACCAATCTTGTGCATCCAATAGGTGTGTTTGTGTCATTGGATGAACATTTAGGTAATTTTTATCCTCTCAAGTCTTAATCTTCTCCAATTAGGGTTTTTAACCAATATTATGCATCCAATAGGTGTGTTTGTGTCATTGAATTAACATTTAGGTCATTTTCGTCCTTCCTACACTTAATCTTGTCCATTTAGGGTTTTTAACCAATCTTGTGCATCCAATAGGTGTGTTTGTGTCATTGAATTAAAATTTAGGTGATTTTCGTCCTCCCTAGGCTAATTCTTATCCAATTAGGGTTTTTAACCAATCTTGTGCATCCAATAGGTGTGTTTGTGTCATTGGAAGATGATTTAGGTCATTTTCGACCTCCCTACACTATATCTTGTCCAAGTAGGGTTTTTAACCAATATTATGCATCCAATAGGTGTGTTTGTGTCATTGAATTAACATTTAGATCATTTTCTTCCTTCCTAAGCTTATTCTTGTCCAATTAGGGTTTCTAACAAAATCTAGTACATCCAATAGGTGTGGTTGTGTCATTGGTTGAACATTTAGGTCATTTTCGTCCTCACTAGGCCTATTCTTGTCCTATTAAGGTTTTTAACCAATCTTTTGCATCCAATAGGTGTGTTTGTGTCATTGGATGAACATTTTGGTCATTTTGGTCCTCCCAAGTCTTAATCTTGTCAAATTAGGGTTTTTAACGTATCTTGCGCATCCAATAGGTGTTTTTGTGTCATTGGATGAACATTTAGGTCATTTTCGTCCTCCCAACACTTAATCTTGTCCAATTAGGGTTTTTAACAAATCTTTTGCATCCAATAGGTGTGTTTGTGTCATTGGTTGAACATTTACGTCATTTTCGTCCTCACTAGGCTTATTCTTGTCCTATTATGGTTTTTAACCAATCTTGTGCATCCAATAGGTGTGTTTGTGTCATTGGAAGATGATTTAGGTCATTTTCGACCTCCCTACACTTCATCTTGTCCAATTAGGGTTTTTAACCAATATTTTGCATCCAATAGGTGTGTTTGTGTCATTGGAAGAACATTTAGGTCATTTTCCACCTCCCTACACTTAATCTTGTCCAATTAGGGTTTTTACCAAAATATTATGCATCCAATAGGTGTGTTTGTGTCATTGAATTAACATTTAGGTCATTTTCGTCCTTCCAACACTTAATTTTGTCCAATTAGGGTTTTTAACCAATCATGTGCATCCAATATGTGTGTTTGTGTCATTAGAATAACATTTAGGTCTTTTTCGTCCAACCTAGGAAAATTCTTGTACAATTAGGGTTTTTAACCAATCTTGTGCATCCAATAGGTGTGTTTGTGTCATTGGATGAACTTTTAGGTCATTTTAGACCTCCCTAGGCTTATTCTTGTACAATTAGTGTTTCTAACCAATCTTGTGCATCCAATAGTTGTGTTTGTGTCACTGGATGAACATTTAGGTCATTTTCGTTCTCCCTAGGCTTATTCTTGTCCAATTAGCGTCTCCAACCAATCTTGTGGATCCAACAGGTGTGTGTGTGTCATTGGAGGAACAGTTTGGTCATTTTCGTCCTCCCTAGGATTAATCTTGTCCAATTAGGATTTTAAACCAACATTGTGCATCGAATAAGTTCGTTTGTGTCATTGGATGAACATTTAGGTCATTTTCGTCCTCCTAAGGCTTATTCTTGTCCAATTAGAGTTTTTATCCAATCTTGTGCATCCAATAGGTTTGTTTGTGTCATTGGATGAACATTTAGGTAATTTTCATCCTCTCAAGTCTTAACCTTCTCCAATTAGGGTTTTTAACCAATATTATGCATCCAATATGTGTGTTTGCGTCATTAGAAGAACATTTAGGTCATTTTCGACCTCCCTACACTAAATCTTGTCCATGTAGGGTTTTTAACCAATATTATGCATCCAATAAGTGTGTTTGTGTCATTGAATTAACATTTAGGTCATTTTCGTCCTTCCTACACTTAATCTTGTCCATTTAGGGTTTTTAACCAATCTTGTGCATCCAATAGGTGTGTTTGTGTCATTGGATTAAAATTTAAGTGATTTTCGTCCTCCCTAGGCTAATTTTTATCCAATTAGGGTTTGTAACCAATCTTGTGCATCCAATAGTTGTGTTTGTGTCATTGGATGAACATTTAGGTCATTTTCGTTCTCCCTAGGCTTATTCTTGTCCAATTAGCGTCTCCAACCAATCTTGTGGATCCAACAGGTGTGTGTGTGTCATTGGAGGAACAGTTTGGTCATTTTCGTCCTCCCTAGGATTAATCTTGTCCAATTAGGATTTTAAACCAACATTGTGCATCGAATAAGTTCGTTTGTGTCATTGGATGAACATTTAGGTCATTTTCGTCCTCCTAAGGCTTATTCTTGTCCAATTAGAGTTTTTATCCAATCTTGTGCATCCAATAGGTGTGTTTGTGTCATTGGATGAACATTTAGGTAATTTTCATCCTCTCAAGTCTTAATCTTCTCCAATTTGGGTTTTTAACCAATATTATGCATCCAATATGTGTGTTTGCGTCATTAGAAGAACATTTAGGTCATTTTCGACCTCCATACACTAAATCTTGTCCATGTAGGGTTTTTAACCAATATTATGCATCCAATAAGTGTGTTTGTGTCATTGAATTAACATTTAGGTCATTTTCGTCCTTCCTACACTTAATCTTGTCCATTTAGGGTTTTTAACCAATCTTGTGCATCCAATAGGTGTGTTTGTGTCATTGGATAAAATTTAAGTGATTTTCGTCCTCCCTAGGCTAATTCTTATCCAATTAGGGTTCGTAACCAATCTTGTGCATCCAATAGTTGTGTTTGTGTCATTGGATGAACATTTAGGTCATTTTCGTTCTCCCTAGGCTTATTCTTGTCCAATTAGAGTCTCCAACCAATCTTGTGGATCCAACAGGTGTGTGTGTGTCATTGGAGGAACAGTTTGGTCATTTTCGTCCTCCCTAGGATTTATCTTGTCCAATTAGGGTTTTAAACCAACATTGTGCATCGAATAAGTTCGTTTGTGTCATTGGATGAACATTTAGGTCATTTTCGTCCTCCTAAGGCTTATTCTTGTCCAATTAGAGTTTTTATCCAATCTTGTGCATCCAATAGGTTTGTTTGTGTCATTGGATGAACATTTAGGTAATTTTCATCCTCTCAAGTCTTAACCTTCTCCAATTAGGGTTTTTAACCAATATTATGCATCCAATATGTGTGTTTGTGTCATTAGAAGAACATTTAGGTCATTTTCGACCTCCCTACACTTCATCTTGTCCAATTAGGGTTTTTAACCAATATTTTGCATCCAATAGGTGTGTTTGTGTCATTGGAAGAACATTTAGGTCATTTTCGACCTCCCTACACTTAATCTTGTCCAATTAGGGTTTTTAACCAATATTATGCATCCAATAGGTGTGTTTGTGTCATTGAATTAACATTTAGGTCATTTTCGTCCTTCCTACACTTAATCTTGTCCATTTAGGGTTTTTAACCAATCTTGTGAATCCAATAGGTGTGTTTGTGTCATTGGATTAAAATTTAGGTGATTTTCGTCCTCCCTAGGCTAATTCTTATCCAATTAGGGTTTGTAACCAATCTTGTGCATCCAATAGGTGTGTTTGTGTCATTGGATGAACATTTAGGTCATTTTCGTCCTCCCAAGTCTTAATCTTGTCCAATTAGGGTTTTTAACAAATCTTGTGCATCCAATAGGTGTTTTTGTGTCATTGGTGAACATTTAGGTCATTTTCGTCCTCCCTATTATTAATCTTGTCCAATTAGGGTTTTTAACCAATCTTTTGCATCCAATAGGTGTGTTTGTGTCATTGGTTGAACATTTAGGTCATCTTCGTCCTCCCTAGGCTTATTCTTGTCCTATTATGGTTTTTAACCAATCTTGTGCATCCAATAGGTGTGTTTGTGTCATTGGAAGATGATTTAGGTCATTTTCGACCTCCCTACACTAAATCTTGTCCAAGTAGGGTTTTTAACCAATATTATGCATCCAATAGGTGTGTTTGTGTCATTGAATTAACATTTAGGTCATTTTCTTCCTTCCTAAGCTTATTCTTGTCCAATTAGGGTTTCTAACAAAATCTAGTACATCCAATAGGTGTGGTTGTGTCATTGGTTGAACATTTAGGTCATTTTCGTCCTCACTAGGCCTATTCTTGTCCTATTAAGGTTTTTAACCAATCTTTTGCATCCAATAGGTGTGTTTGTGTCATTGGATGAACATTTAGGTCATTTTGGTCCTCCCAAGTCTTAATCTTGTCAAATTAGGGTTTTTAACGTATCTTGCGCATCGAATAGGTGTTTTTGTGTCATTGGATGAACATTTAGGTCATTTTCGTCCTCCCAACACTTAATCTTGTCCAATTAGGGTTTTTAACAAATCTTTTGCATCCAATAGGTGTGTTTGTGTCATTGGTTGAACATTTAGGTCATTTTCGTCCTCACTAGGCTTATTCTTGTCCTATTATGGTTTTTAACCAATCTTGTGCATCCAATAGGTGTGTTTGTGTCATTGGAAGATGATTTAGGTCATTTTCGACCTCCCTACACTAAATCTTGTCCAAGTAGGGTTTTTAACCAATATTATGCATCCAATAGGTGTGTTTGTGTCATTGAATTAACATTTAGATCATTTTCTTCCTTCCTAAGCTTATTCTTGTCCAATTAGGGTTTCTAACAAAATCTAGTACATCCAATAGGTGTGGTTGTGTCATTGGTTGAACATTTAGGTCATTTTCGTCCTCACTAGGCCTATTCTTGTCCTATTAAGGTTTTTAACCAATCTTTTGCATCCAATAGGTGTGTTTGTGTCATTGGATGAACATTTAGGTCATTTTGGTCCTCCCAAGTCTTAATCTTGTCAAATTAGGGTTTTTAACGTATCTTGCGCATCCAATAGGTGTTTTTGTGTCATTGGATGAACATTTAGGTCATTTTCGTCCTCCCAACACTTAATCTTGTCCAATTAGGGTTTTTAACAAATCATTTGCATCCAATAGGTGTGTTTGTGTCATTGGTTGAACATTTAGGTCATTTTCGTCCTCACTAGGCTTATTCTTGTCCTATTATGGTTTTTAACCAATCTTGTGCATCCAATAGGTGTGTTTGTGTCATTGGAAGATGATTTAGGTCATTTTCGACCTCCCTACACTTCATCTTGTCCAATTAGGGTTTTTAACTAATATTTTGCATCCAATAGGTGTGTTTGTGTCATTGGAAGAACATTTAGGTCATATTCGACCTCCCTACACTTAATCTTGTCCAATTAGGGTTTTTAACCAATATTATGCATCCAATAGGTGTGTTTGTGTCATTGAATTCACATTTAGGTCATTTTCGTCCTTCCAACACTTAATTTTGTCCAATTAGGGTTTTTAACCAATCATGTGCATCCAATATGTGTGTTTGTGTCATTAGAATAACATTTAGGTCTTTTTCGTCCAACCTAGGAAAATTCTTGTACAATTAGGGTTTTTAACCAATCTTGTGCATCCAATAGGTGTGTTTGTGTCATTGGATGAACTTTTAGGTCATTTTAGACCTCCCTAGGCTTATTCTTGTACAATTAGTGTTTCTAACCAATCTTGTGCATCCAATAGTTGTGTTTGTGTCACTGGATGAACATTTAGGTCATTTTCGTTCTCCCTAGGCTTATTCTTGTCCAATTAGCGTTTTCAACCAATCTTGTGGATCCAACAGGTGTGTGTGTGTCATTGGAGGAACAGTTTGGTCATTTTCGTCCTCCCTAGGATTAATCTTGTCCAATTAGGGTTTTAAACTAACATTGTGCATCGAATAAGTTTGTTTGTGTCATTGGATGAACATTTAGGTCATTTTCGTCCTCCTAAGGCTTATTCTTGTCCAATTAGAGTTTTTAACCAATCTTGTGCATCCAATAGGTGTGTTTGTGTCATTGGATGAACATTTAGGTAATTTTTATCCTCTCAAGTCTTAATCTTCTCCAATTAGGGTTTTTAACCAATATTATGCATCCAATAGGTGTGTTTGTGTCATTGAATTAACATTTAGGTCATTTTCGTCCTTCCTACACTTAATCTTGTCCATTTAGGGTTTTTAACCAATCTTGTGAATCCAATAGGTGTGTTTGTGTCATTGGATTAAAATTTAGGTGATTTTCGTCCTCCCTAGGCTAATTCTTATCCAATTAGGGTTTGTAACCAATCTTGTGCATCCAATAGGTGTGTTTGTGTCATTGGATGAACATTTAGGTCATTTTCGTCCTCCCAAGTCTTAATCTTGTCCAATTAGGGTTTTTAACCAATATTATGCATCCAATATGTGTGTTTGTGTCATTAGAAGAACATTTAGGTCATTTTCGACCTCCCTACACTAAATCTTGTCCAAGTAGGGTTTTTAACCAATATTATGCATCCAATAGGTGTGTTTGTGTCATTGAATTAACATTTAGGTCATTTTCGTCCTTCCTACACTTAATCTTGTCCATTTAGGGTTTTTAACCAATCTTGTGCATCCAATAGGTGTGTTTGTGTCATTGGATTAAAATTTAAGTGATTTTCGTCCTCCCTAGGCTAATTCTTATCCAATTAGGGTTTGTAACCAATCTTGTGCATCCAATAGTTGTGTTTGTGTCATTGGATGAACATTTAGGTCATTTTCGTTCTCCCTAGGCTTATTCTTGTCCAATTAGCGTCTCCAACCAATCTTGTGGATCCAACAGGTGTGTGTGTGTCATTGGAGGAACAGTTTGGTCATTTTCGTCCTCCCTAGGATTAATCTTGTCCAATTAGGATTTTAAACCAACATTGTGCATCGAATAAGTTCGTTTGTGTCATTGGATGAACATTTAGGTCATTTTCGTCCTCCTAAGGCTTATTCTTGTCCAATTAGAGTTTTTATCCAATCTTGTGCATCCAATAGGTGTGTTTGTGTCATTGGATGAACATTTAGGTAATTTTCATCCTCTCAAGTCTTAATCTTCTCCAATTAGGGTTTTTAACCAATATTATGCATCCAATATGTGTGTTTGCGTCATTAGAAGAACATTTAGGTCATTTTCGACCTCCCTACACTAAATCTTGTCCATGTAGGGTTTTTAACCAATATTATGCATCCAATAAGTGTGTTTGTGTCATTGAATTAACATTTAGGTCATTTTCGTCCTTCCTACACTTAATCTTGTCCATTTAGGGTTTTTAACCAATCTTGTGCATCCAATAGGTGTGTTTGTGTCATTGGATAAAATTTAAGTGATTTTCGTCCTCCCTAGGCTAATTCTTATCCAATTAGGGTTTGTAACCAATCTTGTGCATCCAATAGTTGTGTTTGTGTCATTGGATGAACATTTAGGTCATTTTCGTTCTCCCTAGGCTTATTCTTGTCCAATTAGCGTCTCCAACCAATCTTGTGGATCCAACAGGTGTGTGTGTGTCATTGGAGGAACAGTTTGGTCATTTTCGTCCTCCCTAGGATTAATCTTGTCCAATTAGGGTTTTAAACCAACATTGTGCATCGAATAAGTTCGTTTGTGTCATTGGATGAACATTTAGGTCATTTTCGTCCTCCTAAGGCTTATTCTTGTCCAATTAGAGTTTTTATCCAATCTTGTGCATCCAATAGGTTTGTTTGTGTCATTGGATGAACATTTAGGTAATTTTCATCCTCTCAAGTCTTAACCTTCTCCAATTAGGGTTTTTAACCAATATTATGCATCCAATATGTGTGTTTGTGTCATTAGAGAAACATTTAGGTCATTTTCGACCTCCCTACACTTCATCTTGTCCAATTAGGGTTTTTAACCAATATTTTGCATCCAATAGGTGTGTTTGTGTCATTGGAAGAACATTTAGGTCATTTTCGACCTCCCTACACTTAATCTTGTCCAATTAGGGTTTTTAACCAATATTATGCATCCAATAGTTGTGTTTGTGTCATTGAATTAACATTTAGGTCATTTTCGTCCTTCCAACACTTAATTTTGTCCAATTAGGGTTTTTAACCAATCATGTGCATCTAATATGTGTGTTTGTGTCATTAGAATAACATTTAGGTCTTTTTCGTCCAACCTAGGAAAATTCTTGTACAATTAGGGTTTTTAACCAATCTTGTGCATCCAATAGGTGTGTTTGTGTCATTGGATGAACTTTTAGGTCATTTTAGACCTCCCTAGGCTTATTCTTGTACAATTAGTGTTTCTAACCAATCTTGTGCATCCAATAGTTGTGTTTGTGTCACTGGATGAACATTTAGGTCATTTTCGTTCTCCCTAGGGTTATTCTTGTCCAATTAGCGTTTTCAACCAATCTTGTGGATCCAACAGGTGTGTGTGTGTCATTGGAGGAACAATTTGGTCATTTTCGTCCTCCCTAGGATTAATCTTGTCCAATTAGGGTTTTAAACTAACATTGTGCATCGAATAAGTTCGTTTGTGTCATTGGATGAACATTTAGGTCATTTTCGTCCTCCTAAGGCTTATTCTTGTCCAATTAGAGTTTTTAACCAATCTTGTGCATCCAATAGGTGTGTTTGTGTCATTGGATGAACATTTAGGTAATTTTTATCCTCTCAAGTCTTAATCTTCTCCAATTAGGATTTTAAACCAATATTATGCATCCAATAGGTGTGTTTGTGTCGTTGAATTACCATTTAGGTCATTTTCGTCCTTCCTACACTTAATCTTGTCCATTTAGGGTTTTTAACCAATCTTGTGCATCCAATAGGTGTGTTTGTGTCATTGGATAAAATTTAAGTGATTTTCGTCCTCCCTAGGCTAATTCTTATCCAATTAGGGTTTGTAACCAATCTTGTGCATCCAATAGTTGTGTTTGTGTCATTGGATGAACATTTAGGTCATTTTCGTTCTCCCTAGGCTTATTCTTGTCCAATTAGCGTCTCCAACCAATCTCGTGGATCCAACAGGTGTGTGTGTGTCATTGGAGGAACAGTTTGGTCATTTTCGTCCTCCCTAGGATTAATCTTGTCCAATTAGGGTTTTAAACCAACATTGTGCATCGAATAAGTTCGTTTGTGTCATTGGATGAACATTTAGGTCATTTTCGTCCTCCTAAGGCTTATTCTTGTCCAATTAGAGTTTTTATCCAATCTTGTGCATCCAATAGGTTTGTTTGTGTCATTGGATGAACATTTAGGTAATTTTCATCCTCTCAAGTCTTAACCTTCTCCAATTAGGGTTTTTAACCAATATTATGCATCCAGTATGTGTGTTTGTGTCATTAGAAGAACATTTAGGTCATTTTCGACCTCCCTACACTTCATCTTGTCCAATTAGGGTTTTTAACCAATATTTTGCATCCAATAGGTGTGTTTGTGTCATTGGAAGAACATTTAGGTCATTTTCGACCTCCCTACACTTAATCTTGTCCAATTAGGGTTTTTAACCAATATTATGCATCCAATAGGTGTGTTTGTGTCATTGAATTAACATTTAGGTCATTTTCGTCCTTCCAACACTTAATTTTGTCCAATTAGGGTTTTTAACCAATCATGTGCATCTAATATGTGTGTTTGTGTCATTAGAATAACATTTAGGTCTTTTTCGTCCAACCTAGGAAAATTCTTGTACAATTAGGGTTTTTAACCAATCTTGTGCATCCAATAGGTGTGTTTGTGTCATTGGATGAACTTTTAGGTCATTTTAGACCTCCCTAGGCTTATTCTTGTACAATTAGGGTTTCTAACCAATCTTGTGCATCCAATAGTTGTGTTTGTGTCACTGGATGAACATTTAGGTTATTTTCGTTCTCCCTAGGGTTATTCTTGTCCAATTAGCGTTTTCAACCAATCTTGTGGATCCAACAGGTGTGTGTGTGTCATTGGAGGAACAATTTGGTCATTTTCGTCCTCCCTAGGATTAATCTTGTCCAATTAGGGTTTTAAACTAACATTGTGCATCGAATAAATTCGTTTGTGTCATTGGATGAACATTTAGGTCATTTTCGTCCTCCTAAGGCTTATTCTTGTCCAATTAGAGTTTTTAACCAATCTTGTGCATCCAATAGGTGTGTTTGTGTCATTGGATGAACATTTAGGTAATTTTTATCCTCTCAAGTCTTAATCTTCTCCAATTAGGATTTTAAACGAATATTATGCATCCAATAGGTGTGTTTGTGTCGTTGAATTAACATTTAGGTCATTTTCGTCCTTCCTACACTTAATCTTGTCCATTTAGGGTTTTTAACCAATCTTGTGCATCCAATAGGTGTGTTTGTGTCATAGAATTAAAATTTAGGTGATTTTCGTCCTCCCTAGGCTAATTCTTATCCAATTAGGATTTGTAACCAATCTTGTGCATCCAATAGGTGTGTTTGTGCCATTGGATGAACATTTAGGTCATTTTCGTCCTCCCAAGTCTTAATCTTGTCCAATTAGGGTTTTTAACAAATCTTGTGCATCCAATAGGTGTTTTTGTGTCATTGGTGAACATTTAGGTCATTTTCGTCCTCCCTATTATTAATCATGTCCAATTAGGGTTTTTAACAAATCTTTTGCATCCAATAGGTGTGTTTGTGTCATTGGTTGAACATTTAGGTCATCTTCGTCCTCACTAGGCTTATTCTTGTCCTATTATGGTTTTTAACCAATCTTGTGCATCCAATAGGTGTGTTTGTGTCATTGGAAGATGATTTAGGTCATTTTCGACCTCCCTACACTAAATCTTGTCCAAGTAGGGTTTTTAACCAATATTATGCATCCAATAGGTGTGTTTGTGTCATTGAATTAACATTTAGGTCATTTTCTTCCTTCCTAAGCTTATTCTTGTCCAATTAGGGTTTCTAACAAAATCTAGTACATCCAATAGGTGTGGTTGTGTCATTGGTTGAACATTTAGGTCATTTTCGTCCTCACTAGGCCTATTCTTGTCCTATTAAGGTTTTTAACCAATGTTTTGCATCCAATAGGTGTGTTTGTGTCATTGGATGAACATTTAGGTCATTTTTGTCCTCCCAAGTCTTAATCTTGTCAAATTAGGGTTTTTAACGTATCTTGTGCATCCAATAGGTGTTTTTGTGTCATTGGATGAACATTTAGGTCATTTTCGTCCTCCCAACACTTAATCTTGTCCAATTAGGGTTTTTAACAAATCTTTTGCATCCAATAGGTGTGTTTGTGTCATTGGTTGAACATTTAAGTCATTTTCGTCCTCACTAGGCTTATTCTTGTCCTATTATGGTTTTTAACCAATCTTGTGCATCCAATAGGTGTGTTTGTGTCATTGGAAGAACATTTAGGTCATTTTCGACCTCCCTACACTTCATCTTATCCAGTTAGGGTTTTTAACCAATATTATGCATCCAATAGGTGTGTTTGTGTCATTGGAAGAACATTTAGGTCATTTTCGACCTCCCTACACTTAATCTTGTCCAATTAGGGTTTTTAACCGATATTATGCATCCGATAGGTGTGTTTGTGTCATTGAATTAACATTTAGGTCATTTTCGTCCATCCTACACTTAATTTTGTCCAATTAGGGTTTTTAACCAATCTTGTGCATCAAATAGGTGTGTTTGTGTCATTGGAGGAACATTTAGGGCATTTTCATCCTCCCTACGATTATTCTTGTCCAATTAAAGTTTTTAACAAATCTTGTGCACCCTAGGAAAATTCATGTACAATTAGGGTTTTTAACCAATCTTGTGTATCCAATAGGTGTGTTTGTGTCATTGGATGAACATTTAGGTCATTTTCGTCCTCCCAAGTCTTAATCTTGTCCAATTAGGGTTTTTAACAAATCTTGTGCATCCAATAGGTGTTTTTGTGTCATTGGTGAACATTTAGGTCATTTTCGTCCTCCCGATTATTAATCTTGTCCAATTAGGGTTTTTAACCAATCTTTTGCATCCAATAGGTGTGTTTGTGTCATTGGTTGAACATTTAGGTCATCTTCGTCCTCACTAGGCTTATTCTTGTCCTATTATGGTTTTTAACCAATCTTGTGCATCCAATAGGTGTGTTTGTGTCATTGGAAGATGATTTAGGTCATTTTCGACCTCCCTACACTTCATCTTGTCCAATTAGGGTTTTTAACCAATTTTTTGCATCCAATAGGTGTGTTTGTGTCATTGGAAGAACATTTAGGTCATTTTCGACCTCCCTACACTTAATCTTGTCCAATTAGGGTTTTTAACCGATATTATGCATCCGATAGGTGTGTTTGTGTCATTGAATTAACATTTAGGTCATTTTCGTCCATCCTACACTTAATTTTGTCCAATTAGGGTTTTTAACCAATCTTGTGCATCAAATAGGTGTGTTTGTGTCATTGGAGGAACATTTAGGGCATTTTCATCCTCCCTACGATTATTCTTGTCCAATTAAAGTTTTTAACAAATCTTGTGCACCCTAGGAAAATTCATGTACAATTAGGGTTTTTAACCAATCTTGTGTATCCAATAGGTGTGTTTGTGTCATTGGATGAACATTTAGGTCATTTTCGTCCTCCCAAGTCTTAATCTTGTCCAATTAGGGTTTTTAACAAATCTTGTGCATCCAATAGGTGTTTTTGTGTCATTGGTGAACATTTAGGTCATTTTCGTCCTCCCTATTATTAATCTTGTCCAATTAGGGTTTTTAACCAATCTTTTGCATCCAATAGGTGTGTTTGTGTCATTGGTTGAACATTTAGGTCATCTTCGTCCTCACTAGGCTTATTCTTGTCCTATTATGGTTTTTAACCAATCTTGTGCATCCAATAGGTGTGTTTGTGTCATTGGAAGATGATTTAGGTCATTTTCGACCTCCCTACACTTCATCTTGTCCAATTAGGGTTTTTAACCAATTTTTTGCATCCAATAGGTGTGTTTGTGTCATTGGAAGAACATTTAGGTCATTTTCGACCTCCCTGCACTTAATCTTGTCCAATTAGGGTTTTTAACCAATATTATGCATCCAATAGGTGTGTTTGTGTCATTGAATTAACATTTAGGTCATTTTCGTCCTTCCAACACTTAATTTTGTCCAATTAGGGTTTTTAACCAATCATGTGCATCCAATATGTGTGTTTGTGTCATTAGAATAACATTTAGGTCTTTTTCGTCCAACCTAGGAAAATTCTTGTACAATTAGGGTTTTTAACCAATCTTGTGCATCCAATAGGTGTGTTTGTGTCATTGGATGAACTTTTAGGTCATTTTAGACCTCCCTAGGCTTATTCTTGTACAATTAGTGTTTCTAACCAATCTTGTGCATCCAATAGTTGTGTTTGTGTCACTGGATGAACATTTAGGTCATTTTCGTTCTCCCTAGGCTTATTCTTGTCCAATTAGCGTTTTCAACCAATCTTGTGGATCCAACAGGTGTGTGTGTGTCATTGGAGGAACAATTTGGTCATTTTCGTCCTCCCTAGGATTAATCTTGTCCAATTACGGTTTTAAACTAACATTGTGCATCGAATAAGTTCGTTTGTGTCATTGGATGAACATTTAGGTCATTTTCGTCCTCCGAAGGCTTATTCTTGTCCAATTAGAGTTTTTAACCAATCTTGTGCATCCAATAGGTGTGTTTGTGTCATTGGATGAACATTTAGGTAATTTTTATCCTCTCAAGTCTTAATCTTCTCCAATTAGGATTTTAAACCAATATTATGCATCCAATAGGTGTGTTTGTGTCGTTGAATTAACATTTAGGTCATTTTCGTCCTTCCTACACTTAATCTTGTCCATTTAGGGTTTTTAACCAATCTTGTGCATCCAATAGGTGTGTTTGTGTCATTGGATAAAATTTAGGTGATTTTCGTCCTCCCTAGGCTAATTCTTATCCAATTAGGGTTTGTAACCAATCTTGTGCATCCAATAGTTGTGTTTGTGTCATTGGATGAACATTTAGGTCATTTTCGTCCTCCCTAGGCTTATTCTTGTCCAATTAGCGTCTGCAACCAATATTGTGGATGCAATAGGTGTTTTTGTGTCATTGGTGAACATTTAGGTCATTTTCGTCCTCCCTATTATTAATCTTGTCCAATTAGGGTTTTTAACCAATCTTTTGCATCCAATAGGTGTGGTTGTGTCATTGGTTGAACATTTAGGTCATTTTCGTCCTCACTAGGCCTATTCTTGTCCTATTAAGGTTTTTAACCAATCTTTTGCATCCAATAGGTGTGTTTGTGTCATTGGATGAACATTTAGGTCATTTTGGTCCTCCCAAGTCTTAATCTTGTCAAATTAGGGTTTTTAACGTATCTTGCGCATCCAATAGGTGTTTTTGTGTCATTGGATGAACATTTAGGTCATTTTCGTCCTCCCAACACTTAATCTTGTCCAATTAGGGTTTTTAACAAATCTTTTGCATCCAATAGGTGTGTTTGTGTCATTGGTTGAACATTTAGGTCATTTTCGTCCTCACTAGGCTTATTCTTGTCCTATTATGGTTTTTAACCAATCTTGTGCATCCAATAGGTGTGTTTGTGTCATTGGAAGATGATTTAGGTCATTTTCGACCTCCCTACATTTCATCTTGTCCAATTAGGGTTTTTAACCAATATTTTGCATCCAATAGGTGTGTTTGTGTCATTGGAAGAACAGTTAGGTCATTTTCGACCTCCCTACACTTAATCTTGTCCAATTAGGGTTTTTAACCAATATTATGCATCCAATAGGTGTGTTTGTGTCATTGAATTCACATTTAGGTCATTTTCGTCCTTCCAACACTTAATTTTGTCCAATTAGGGTTTTTAACCAATCATGTGCATCCAATATGTGTGTTTGTGTCATTAGAATAACATTTAGGTCTTTTTCGTCCAACCTAGGAAAATTCTTGTACAATTAGGGTTTTTAACCAATCTTGTGCATCCAATAGGTGTGTTTGTGTCATTGGAAGAACATTTAGGTCATTTTCGACCTCCCTACACTTAATCTTGTCCAATTAGGGTTTTTAACCAATATTATGCATCCAATAGGTGTGTTTGTGTCATTGAATTCACATTTAGGTCATTTTCGTCCTTCCAACACTTAATTTTGTCCAATTAGGGTTTTTAACCAATCATGTGCATCCAATATGTGTGTTTGTGTCATTAGAATAACATTTAGGTCTTTTTCGTCCAACCTAGGAAAATTCTTGTACAATTAGGGTTTTTAACCAATCTTGTGCATCCAATAGGTGTGTTTGTGTCATTGGAAGATGATTTAGGTCATTTTCGACCTCCCTACACTTCATCTTGTCCAATTAGGGTTTTTAACCAATATTTTGCATCCAATAGGTGTGTTTGTGTCATTGGAAGAACATTTAGGTCATTTTCGACCTCCCTACACTTAATCTTGTCCAATTAGGGTTTTTAACCAATATTATGCATCCAATAGGTGTGTTTGTGTCATTGAATTCACATTTAGGTCATTTTCGTCCTTCCAACACTTAATTTTGTCCAATTAGGGTTTTTAACCAATCATGTGCATCCAATATGTGTGTTTGTGTCATTAGAATAACATTTAGGTCTTTTTTGTCCAACCTAGGAAAATTCTTGTACAATTAGGGTTTTTAACCAATCTTGTGCATCCAATAGGTGTGTTTGTGTCATTGGATGAACTTTTAGGTCATTTTAGACCTCCCTAGGCTTATTCTTGTACAATTAGTGTTTCTAACCAATCTTGTGCATCCAATAGTTGTGTTTGTGTCACTGGATGAACATTTAGGTCATTTTCGTTCTCCCTAGGCTTATTCTTGTCCAATTAGCGTCTCCAACCAATCTTGTGGATCCAACAGGTGTGTGTGTGTCATTGGAGGAACAATTTGGTCATTTTCGTCCTCCCTAGGATTAATCTTGTCCAATTAGGGTTTTAAACTAACATTGTGCATCGAATAAGTTTGTTTGTGTCATTGGATGAACATTTAGGTCATTTTCGTCCTCCTAAGGCTTATTCTTGTCCAATTAGAGTTTTTAACCAATCTTGTGCATCCAATAGGTGTGTTTGTGTCATTGGATGAACTTTTAGGTCATTTTAGACCTCCCTAGGCTTATTCTTGTACAATTAGTGTTTCTAACCAATCTTGTGCATCCAATAGTTGTGTTTGTGTCATTGGATGAACATTTAGGTCATCTTCGTTCTCCCTAGGCTTATTGTTGTCCACTTAGCGTTTTCAACCAATCTTGTGGATCCAACAGGTGTGTGTGTGTCATTGGAGGAACAATTTGGTCATTTTCGTCCTCCCTAGGATTAATCTTGTCCAATTAGGGTGTTAAACCAACATTGTACATCGAATAAGTTCGTTTGTGTCATTGGATGAACATTTAGGTCATTTTCGTCCTCCCAAGGCTTATTCTTGTCCAATTAGAGTTTTTAACCAATCTTGTGCATCCAATAGGTGTGTTTGTGTCATTGGATGAACATTTAGGTAATTTTCATCCTCCCAAGTCTTAATCTTGTCCCATTATGGTTTTTAACAAATATTATGCATCCAATAAGTGTGTTTGTGTCATTAAATTAACATTTAGGTCATTTTCGTCCTTCCTACACTTAATCTTGTCTATTTAGGGTTTGTAACCAATCTTGTGCATCCAATAGGTGTGTTTGTGTCATTGGATTAAAATTTAGGTGATTTTCGTCCTCCCTAGGCTAATTCTTATCCAATTAGGGTTTGTAACCAATCTTGTGCATCCAATAGGTGTGTTTGTGTCATTGGATGAACATTTAGGTCATTTTCGTCCTCCCAAGTCTTAATCTTGTCCAATTAGGGTTTTTAACCAATATTATGCATCCAATATGTGTGTTTGTGTCATTAGAAGAACATTTAGGTCATTTTCGACCTCCCTACACTAAATCTTGTCCAAGTAGGGTTTTTAACCAATATTATGCATCCAATAGGTGTGTTTGTGTCATTGAATTAACATTTAGGTCATTTTCGTCCTTCCTACACTTAATCTTGTCCATTTAGGGTTTTTAACCAATCTTGTGCATCCAATAGGTGTGTTTGTGTCATTGGATTAAAATTTAGGTGATTTTCGTCCTCCCTAGGCTAATTCTTATCCAATTAGGGTTTGTAACCAATCTTGTGCATCCAATAGGTGTGTTTGTGTCATTGGATTAAAATTTAGGTGATTTTCGTCCTCCCTAGGCTAATTCTTATCCAATTAGGGTTTGTAACCAATCTTGTGCATCCAATAGGTGTGTTTGTGTCATTGGAAGAACATTTAGGTCATTTTCGACCTCCCTACACTTAATCTTGTCCAATTAGGGTTTTTAACCAATATTATGCATCCAATAGGTGTGTTTGTGTCATTGAATTAACATTTAGGTCATTTTCGTCCTTCCTACACTTAATCTTGTCCATTTAGGGTTTTTAACCAATCTTGTGCATCGAATAGGTGTGTTTGTGTCATTGGATTAAAATTTAGGTGATTTTCGTCCTCCCTAGGCTAATTCTTATCCAATTACGGTTTGTAACCAATCTTGTGCATCCAATAGGTGTGTTTGTGTCATTGGATGAACATTTAGGTCATTTTCGTCCTCCCAAGTCTTAATCTTGTCCAATTAGGGTTTTTAACAAATCTTGTGCATCCAATAGGTGTTTTTGTGTCATTGGTGAACATTTAGGTCATTTTCGTCCTCCCTATTATTAATCTTGTCCAATTAGGGTTTTTAACCAATCTTTTGCATCCAATAGGTGTGTTTGTGTCATTGGTTGAACATTTAGGTCATCTTCGTCCTCACTAGGCTTATTCTTATCCTATTATGGTTTTTAACCAATCTTGTGCATCCAATAGGTGTGTTTGTGTCATTGGAAAATGATTTAGGTCATTTTCGACCTCCCTACACTAAATCTTGTCCAAGTAGGGTTTTTAACCAATATTATGCATCCAATAGGTGTGTTTGTGTCATTGAATTAACATTTAGATCATTTTCTTCCTTCCTAAGCTTATTCTTGTCCAATTAGGGTTTCTAACAAAATCTAGTACATCCAATAGGTGTGGTTGTGTCATTGGTTGAACATTTAGGTCATTTTCGTCCTCACTAGGCCTATTCTTGTCCTATTAAGGTTTTTAACCAATCTTTTGCATCCAATAGGTGTGTTTGTGTCATTGGATGAACATTTAGGTCATTTTGGTCCTCCCAAGTCTTAATCTTGTCAAATTAGGGTTTTTAACGTATCTTGCGCATCCAATAGGTGTTTTTGTGTCATTGGATGAACATTTAGGTCATTTTCGTCCTCCCAACACTTAATCTTGTCCAATTAGGGTTTTTAACAAATCTTTTGCATCCAATAGGTGTGTTTGTGTCATTGGTTGAACATTTAGGTCATTTTCATCCTCACTAGGCTTATTCTTGTCCTATTATGGTTTTTAACCAATCTTGTGCATCCAATAGGTGTGTTTGTGTCATTGGAAGATGATTTAGGTCATTTTCGACCTCCCTACACTTCATCTTGTCCAATTAGGGTTTTTAACCAATATTTTGCATCCAATAGGTGTGTTTGTGTCATTGGATGAACATTTAGGTCATTTTGGTCCTCCCAAGTCTTAATCTTGTCAAATTAGGGTTTTTAACGTATCTTGCGCATCCAATAGGTGTTTTTGTGTCATTGGATGAACATTTAGGTCATTTTCGTCCTCCCAACACTTAATCTTGTCCAATTAGGGTTTTTAACAAATCTTTTGCATCCAATAGGTGTGTTTGTGTCATTGGTTGAACATTTAGGTCATTTTCGTCCTCACTAGGCTTATTCTTGTCCTATTATGGTTTTTAACCAATCTTGTGCATCCAATAGGTGTGTTTGTGTCATTGGAAGATGATTTAGGTCATTTTCGACCTCCCAACACTTCATCTTGTCCAATTACGGTTTTTAACCAATATTTTGCATCCAATAGGTGTGTTTGTGTCATTGGATGAACATTTAGGTCATTTTGGTCCTCCCAAGTCTTAATCTTGTCAAATTAGGGTTTTTAACGTATCTTGCGCATCGAATAGGTGTTTTTGTGTCATTGGATGAACATTTAGGTCATTTTCGTCCTCCCAACACTTAATCTTGTCCAATTAGGGTTTTTAACAAATCTTTTGCATCCAATAGGTGTGTTTGTGTCATTGGTTGAACATTTAGGTCATTTTCGTCCTCACTAGGCTTATTCTTGTCCTATTATGGTTTTTAACCAATCTTGTGCATCCAATAGGTGTGTTTGTGTCATTGGAAGATGATTTAGGTCATTTTCGACCTCCCAACACTTCATCTTGTCCAATTACGGTTTTTAACCAATATTTTGCATCCAATAGGTGTGTTTGTGTCATTGGAAGAACATTTAGGTCATTTTCGACCTCCCTACACTTAATCTTGTCCAATTAGGGTTTTTAACCAATATTATGCATCCAATAGGTGTGTTTGTGTCATTGAATTAACATTTAGGTCATTTTCGTCGTTCCTACACTTAATCTTGTCCATTTAGGGTTTTTAACCAATCTTGTGCATCCAATAGGTGTGTTTGTGTCATTGGATTAAAATTTAAGTGATTTTCGTCCTCCCTAGGCTAATTCTTATCCAATTAGGGTTTGTAACCAATCTTGTGCATCCAATAGTTGTGTTTGTGTCATTGGATGAACATTTAGGTCATTTTCGTTCTCCCTAGGCTTATTCTTGTCCAATTAGCGTCTCCAACCAATCTTGTGGATCCAACAGTTGTGTGTGTGTCATTGGAGGAACAGTTTGGTCATTTTCGTCCTCCCTAGGATTAATCTTGTCCAATTAGGATTTTAAACCAACATTGTGCATCGAATAAGTTCGTTTGTGTCATTGGATGAACATTTAGGTCATTTTCGTCCTCCTAAGGCTTATTCTTGTCCAATTAGAGTTTTTATCCAATCTTGTGCATCCAATAGGTGTGTTTGTGTCATTGGATGAACATTTAGGTAATTTTCATCCTCTCAAGTCTTAATCTTCTCCAATTTGGGTTTTTAACCAATATTATGCATCCAATATGTGTGTTTGCGTCATTAGAAGAACATTTAGGTCATTTTCGACCTCCATACACTAAATCTTGTCCATGTAGGGTTTTTAACCAATATTATGCATCCAATAAGTGTGTTTGTGTCATTGAATTAACATTTAGGTCATTTTCGTCCTTCCTACACTTAATCTTGTCCAATTAGGGTTTTTAACAAATCTTTTGCATCCAATAGGTGTGTTTGTGTCATTGGTTGAACATTTAAGTCATTTTCGTCCTCACTAGGCTTATTCTTGTCCTATTATGGTTTTTAACCAATCTTGTGCATCCAATAGGTGTGTTTGTGTCATTGGAAGAACATTTAGGTCATTTTCGACCTCCCTACACTTCATCTTATCCAGTTAGGGTTTTTAACCAATATTATGCATCCAATAGGTGTGTTTGTGTCATTGGAAGAACATTTAGGTCATTTTCGACCTCCCTACACTTAATCTTGTCCAATTAGGGTTTTTAACCAATATTATGCATCCGATAGGTGTGTTTGTGTCATTGAATTAACATTTAGGTCATTTTCGTCCATCCTACACTTAATTTTGTCCAATTAGGGTTTTTAACCAATCTTGTGCATCAAATAGGTGTGTTTGTGTCATTGGAGGAACATTTAGGGCATTTTCGTCCTCCCTACGATTATTCTTGTCCAATTAAAGTTTTTAACAAATCTTGTGCACCCTAGGAAAATTCATGTACAATTAGGGTTTTTAACCAATCTTGTGTATCCAATAGGTGTGTTTGTGTCATTGGATGAACATTTAGGTCATTTTCGTCCTCCCAAGTCTTAATCTTGTCCAATTTAGGGTTTTTAACAAATCTTGTGCATCCAATAGGTGTTTTTGTGTCATTGGTGAACATTTAGGTCATTTTCGTCCTCCCTATTATTAATCTTGTCCAATTAGGGTTTTTAACCAATCTTTTGCATCCAATAGGTGTGTTTGTGTCATTGGTTGAACATTTAGGTCATCTTCGTCCTCACTAGGCTTATTCTTGTCCTATTATCGTTTTTAACCAATCTTGTGCATCCAATAGGTGTGTTTGTGTCATTGGAAGATGATTTAGGTCATTTTCGACCTCCCTACACTTCATCTTGTCCAATTAGGGTTTTTAACCAATTTTTTGCATCCAATAGGTGTGTTTATGTCATTGGAAGAACATTTAGGTCATTTTCGACATCCCTACACTTAATCTTGTCCAATTAGGGTTTTTAACCAATATTATGCATCCAATAGGTGTGTTTGTGTCATTGAATTCACATTTAGGTCATTTTCGTCCTTCCAACACTTAATTTTGTCCAATTAGGGTTTTTAACCAATCATGTGCATCCAATATGTGTGTTTGTGTCATTAGAATAACATTTAGGTCTTTTTCGTCCAACCTAGGAAAATTCTTGTACAATTAGGGTTTTTAACCAATCTTGTGCATCCAATAGGTGTGTTTGTGTCATTGGATGAACTTTTAGGTCATTTTAGACCTCCCTAGGCTTATTCTTGTACAATTAGTGTTTCTAACCAATCTTGTGCATCCAATAGTTGTGTTTGTGTCACTGGATGAACATTTAGGTCATTTTCGTTCTCCCTAGGCTTATTCTTGTCCAATTAGCGTTTTCAACCAATCTTGTGAATCCAACAGGTGTGTGTGTGTCATTGGAGGAACAATTTGGTCATTTTCGTCCTCCCTAGGATTAATCTTGTCCAATTAGGGTTTTAAACTAACATTGTGCATCGAATAAGTTTGTTTGTGTCATTGGATGAACATTTAGGTCATTTTCGTCCTCCTAAGGCTTATTCTTGTCCAATTAGAGTTTTTAACCAATCTTTTGCATCCAATAGGTGTGTTTGTGTCATTGGATGAACATTTAGGTAATTTTTATCCTCTCAAGTCTTAATCTTCTCCAATTAGGGTTTTTAACCAATATTATGCATCCAATAGGTGTGTTTGTGTCATTGAATTAACATTTAGGTCATTTTCGTCCTTCCTACACTTAATCTTGTCCATTTAGGGTTTTTAACCAATCTTGTGCATCCAATAGGTGTGTTTGTGTCATTGGATTAAAATTTAGGTGATTTTCGTCCTCCCTAGGCTAATTCTTATCCAATTAGGGTTTGTAAACAATCTTGTGCATCCAATAGGTGTGTTTGTGTCATTGGATGAACATTTAGTTCATTTTCGTCCTCCCAAGTCTTAATCTTGTCCAATTAGGGTTTTTAACAAATCTTGTGCATCCAATAGGTGTTTTTGTGTCATTGCTGAACATTTAGGTCATTTTCGTCCTCCCTATTATTAATCTTGTCCAATTAGGGTTTTTAACCAATCTTTTGCATCCAATAGGTGTGTTTGTGTCATTGGTTGAACATTTAGGTCATCTTCGTCCTCACTAGGCTTATTCTTGTCCTATTATGGTTTTTAACCAATCTTGTGCATCAATAGGTGTGTTTGTGTCATTGGAAGATGATTTAGGTCATTTTCGACCTCCCTACACTAAATCTTGTCTAAGTAGGGTTTTTAACCAATATTATGCATCCAATAGGTGTGTTTGTGTCATTGAATTAACATTTAGATCATTTTCTTCCTTCCTAAGCTTATTCTTGTCCAATTAGGGTTTCTAACAAAATCTAGTACATCCAATAGGTGTGGTTGTGTCATTGGTTGAACATTTAGGTCATTTTCGTCCTCACTAGGCCTATTCTTGTCCTATTAAGGTTTTTAACCAATCTTTTGCATCCAATAGGTGTGTTTGTGTCATTGGATGAACATTTAGGTCATTTTGGTCCTCCCAAGTCTTAATCTTGTCAAATTAGGGTTTTTAACGTATCTTGCGCATCCAATAGGTGTTTTTGTGTCATTGGATGAACATTTAGGTCATTTTCGTCCTCCCAACACTTAATCTTGTCCAATTAGGGTTTTTAACAAATCTTTTGCATCCAATAGGTGTGTTTGTGTCATTGGTTGAACATTTACGTCATTTTCGTCCTCACTAGGCTTATTCTTGTCCTATTATGGTTTTTAACCAATCTTGTGCATCCAATAGGTGTGTTTGTGTCATTGGAAGATGATTTAGGTCATTTTCGACCTCCCTACACTTCATCTTGTCCAATTAGGGTTTTTAACCAATATTTTGCATCCAATAGGTGTGTTTGTGTCATTGGAAGAACATTTAGGTCATTTTCGACCTCCCTACACTTAATCTTGTCCAATTAGGGTTTTTAACCAATATTATGCATCCAATAGGTGTGTTTGTGTCATTGAATTAACATTTAGGTCATTTTCGTCCTTCCTACACTTAATCTTGTCCATTTAGGGTTTTTAACCAATCTTGTGCATACAATAGGTGTGTTTGTGTCATTGGATTAAAATTTAAGTGATTTTCGTCCTCCCTAGGCTAATTCTTATCCAATTAGGGTTTGTAACCAATCTTGTGCATCCAATAGTTGTGTTTGTGTCATTGGATGAACATTTAGGTCATTTTCGTTCTCCCTAGGCTTATTCTTGTCCAATTAGCGTCTCCAACCAATCTTGTGGATCCAACAGGTGTGTGTGTGTCATTGGAGGAACAGTTTGGTCATTTTCGTCCTCCCTAGGATTAATCTTGTCCAATTAGGATTTTAAACCAACATTGTGCATCGAATAAGTTCGTTTGTGTCATTGGATGAACATTTAGGTCATTTTCGTCCTCCTAAGGCTTATTCTTGTCCAATTAGAGTTTTTATCCAATCTAGTGCATCCAATAGGTGTGTTTGTGTCATTGGATGAACATTTAGGTAATTTTCATCCTCTCAAGTCTTAATCTTCTCCAATTAGGGTTTTTAACCAATATTATGCATCCAATATGTGTGTTTGTGTCATTAGAAGAACATTTAGGTCATTTTCGACCTCCCTACACTAAATCTTGTCCATGTAGGGTTTTTAACCAATATTATGCATCCAATAGGTGTGTTTGTGTCATTGAATTAACATTTAGGTCATTTTCGTCCTTCCTACACTTAATCTTGTCCATTTAGGGTTTTTAACCAATCTTGTGCATCCAATAGGTGTGTTTGTGTCATTGGATTAAAATTTAGGTGATTTTCGTCCTCCCTAGGCTAATTCTTATCCAATTAGGGTTTGTAACCAATCTTGTGCATCCAATAGGTGTGTTTGTGTCATTGGATTAAAATTTAGGTGATTTTCGTCCTCCCTAGGCTAATTCTTATCCAATTAGGGTTTGTAACCAATCTTGTGCATCCAATAGGTGTGTTTGTGTCATTGGAAGAACATTTAGGTCATTTTCGACCTCCCTACACTTAATCTTGTCCAATTAGGGTTTTTAACCAATATTATGCATCCAATAGGTGTGTTTGTGTCATTGAATTCACATTTAGGTCATTTTCGTCCTTCCAACACTTAATTTTGTCCAATTAGGGTTTTTAACCAATCATGTGCATCCAATATGTGTGTTTGTGTCATTAGAATAACATTTAGGTCTTTTTCGTCCAACCTAGGAAAATTCTTGTACAATTAGGGTTTTTAACCAATCTTGTGCATCCAATAGGTGTGTTTGTGTCATTGGAAGAACATTTAGGTCATTTTCGACCTCCCTACACTTAATCTTGTCCAATTAGGGTTTTTAACCAATATTATGCATCCAATAGGTGTGTTTGTGTCATTGAATTCACATTTAGGTCATTTTCGTCCTTCCAACACTTAATTTTGTCCAATTAGGGTTTTTAACCAATCATGTGCATCCAATATGTGTGTTTGTGTCATTAGAATAACATTTAGGTCTTTTTCGTCCAACCTAGGAAAATTCTTGTACAATTAGGGTTTTTAACCAATCTTGTGCATCCAATAGGTGTGTTTGTGTCATTGGATGAACTTTTAGGTCATTTTAGACCTCCCTAGGCTTATTCTTGTACAATTAGTGTTTCTAACCAATCTTGTGCATCCAATAGTTGTGTTTGTGTCACTGGATGAACATTTAGGTCATTTTCGTTCTCCCTAGGCTTATTCTTGTCCAATTAGCGTTTTCAACCAATCTTGTGGATCCAACAGGTGTGTGTGTGTCATTGGAGGAACAGTTTGGTCATTTTCGTCCTCCCTAGGATTAATCTTGTCCAATTAGGGTTTTAAACTAACATTGTGCATCGAATAAGTTTGTTTGTGTCATTGGATGAACATTTAGGTCATTTTCGTCCTCCTAAGGCTTATTCTTGTCCAATTAGAGTTTTTAACCAATCTTGTGCATCCAATAGGTGTGTTTGTGTCATTGGATGAACATTTAGGTAATTTTTATCCTCTCAAGTCTTAATCTTCTCCAATTAGGGTTTTTTACCAATATTATGCATCCAATAGGTGTGTTTGTGTCATTGAATTAACATTTAGGTCATTTTCGTCCTTCCTACACTTAATCTTGTCCATTTAGGGTTTTTAACCAATCTTGTGCATCGAATAGGTGTGTTTGTGTCATTGGATTAAAATTTAGGTGATTTTCGTCCTCCCTAGGCTAATTCTTATCCAATTACGGTTTGTAACCAATCTTGTGCATCCAATAGGTGTGTTTGTGTCATTGGATGAACATTTAGGTCATTTTCGTCCTCCCAAGTCTTAATCTTGTCCAATTAGGGTTTTTAACAAATCTTGTGCATCCAATAGGTGTTTTTGTGTCATTGGTGAACATTTAGGTCATTTTCGTCCTCCCTATTATTAATCTTGTCCAATTAGGGTTTTTAACCAATCTTTTGCATCCAATAGGTGTGTTTGTGTCATTGGTTGAACATTTAGGTCATCTTCTTCCTCACTAGGCTTATTCTTGTCCTATTATGGTTTTTAACCAATCTTGTGCATCCAATAGGTGTGTTTGTGTCATTGGAAGATGATTTAGGTCATTTTCGACCTCCCTACACTAAATCTTGTCCAAAGAGGGTTTTTAACCAATATTATGCATCCAATAGGTGTGTTTGTGTCATTGAATTAACATTTAGATCATTTTCTTCCTTCCTAAGCTTATTCTTGTCCAATTAGGGTTTCTAACAAAATCTAGTACATCCAATAGGTGTGGTTGTGTCATTGGTTGAACATTTAGGTCATTTTCGTCCTCACTAGGCCTATTCTTGTCCTATTAAGGTTTTTAACCAATCTTTTGCATCCAATAGGTGTGTTTGTGTCATTGGATGAACATTTAGGTCATTTTTGTCCTCCCAAGTCTTAATCTTGTCAAATTAGGGTTTTTAACGTATCTTGTGCATCCAATAGGTGTTTTTGTGTCATTGGATGAACATTTAGGTCATTTTCGTCCTCCCAACACTTAATCTTGTCCAATTAGGGTTTTTAACAAATCTTTTGCATCCAATAGGTGTGTTTGTGTCATTGGTTGAACATTTAAGTCATTTTCGTCCTCACTAGGCTTATTCTTGTCCTATTATGGTTTTTAACCAATCTTGTGCATCCAATAGGTGTGTTTGTGTCATTGGAAGAACATTTAGGTCATTTTCGACCTCCCTACACTTCATCTTATCCAGTTAGGGTTTTTAACCAATATTATGCATCCAATAGGTGTGTTTGTGTCATTGGAAGAACATTTAGGTCATTTTCGACCTCCCTACACTTAATCTTGTCCAATTAGGGTTTTTAACCAATATTATGCATCCAATAGGTGTGTTTGTGTCATTGAATTAACATTTAGGTCATTTTCGTCCTTCCTACACTTAATCTTGTCCATTTAGGGTTTGTAACCAATCTTGTGCATCCAATAGGTGTGTTTGTGTCATAGGATGAACATTTAGGTAATTTTCATCCTCCCAAGTCTTAATCTTGTCCAATTAGGGTTTTTAACCAATATTATGCATCCAATATGTGTGTTTGTGTCATTAGAAGAACATTTAGGTCATTTTCGACGTCCCTACACTAAATCTTGTCCAAGTAGGATTTTTAACCAATATTATGCATCCAATAGGTGTGTTTGTGTCATTGAATTAACATTTAGGTCATTTTCGTCCTTCCTACACTTAATCTTGTCCATTTAGGGTTTTTAACAAATCTTGTGCATCCAATAGGTGTGTTTGTGTCATTGGATTAAAATTTAGGTGATTTTCGTCCTCCCTAGGCTAATTCTTATCCAATTAGGGTTTGTAACCAATCTTGTGCATCCAATAGGTGTGTTTGTGTCATTGGATGAACATTTAGGTCATTTTCGTCCTCCTAAGGCTTATTCTTGTCCAATTAGAGTTTTTAACCAATCTTGTGCATCCAATAGGTGTGTTTGTGTCATTGGATGAACATTTAGGTAATTTTTATCCTCTCAAGTCTTAATCTTCTCCAATTAGGGTTTTTAACCAATATTATGCATCCAATAGGTGTGTTTGTGTCATTGAATTAACATTTAGGTCATTTTCGTCCTTCCTACACTTAATCTTGTCCATTTAGGGTTTTTAACCAATCTTGTGCATCGAATAGGTGTGTTTGTGTCATTGGATTAAAATTTAGGTGATTTTCGTCCTCCCTAGGCTAATTCTTATCCAATTACGGTTTGTAACCAATCTTGTGCATCCAATAGGTGTGTTTGTGTCATTGGATGAACATTTAGGTCATTTTCGTCCTCCCAAGTCTTAATCTTGTCCAATTAGGGTTTTTAACAAATCTTGTGCATCCAATAGGTGTTTTTGTGTCATTGGTGAACATTTAGGTCATTTTCGTCCTCCCTATTATTAATCTTGTCCAATTAGGGTTTTTAACCAATCTTTTGCATCCAATAGGTGTGTTTGTGTCATTGGTTGAACATTTAGGTCATCTTCGTCCTCACTAGGCTTATTCTTGTCCTATTATGGTTTTTAACCAATCTTGTGCATCCAATAGGTGTGTTTGTGTCATTGGATTAAAATTTAGGTGATTTTCGTCCTCCCTAGGCTAATTCTTATCCAATTAGGGTTTGTAACCAATCTTGTGCATCCAATAGGTGTGTTTGTGTCATTGGATGAACATTTAGGTCATTTTCGTCCTCCCAAGTCTTAATCTTGTCCAATTAGGGTTTTTAACAAATCTTGTGCATCCAATAGGTGTTTTTGTGTCATTGGTGAACATTTAGGTCATTTTCGTCCTCCCTATTATTAATCTTGTCCAATTAGGGTTTTTAACCAATCTTTTGCATCCAATAGGTGTGTTTGTGTCATTGGTTGAACATTTAGGTCATCTTCGTCCTCACTAGGCTTATTCTTGTCCTATTATCGTTTTTAACCAATCTTGTGCATCCAATAGGTGTGTTTGTGTCATTGGAAGATGATTTAGGTCATTTTCGACCTCCCTACACTTCATCTTGTCCAATTAGGGTTTTTAACCAATTTTTTGCATCCAATAGGTGTGTTTGTGTCATTGGAAGAACATTTAGGTCATTTTCGACATCCCTACACTTAATCTTGTCCAATTAGGGTTTTTAACCAATATTATGCATCCAATAGGTGTGTTTGTGTCATTGAATTAACATTTAGGTCATTTTCGTCCTTCCAACACTTAATTTTGTCCAATTAGGGTTTTTAACCAATCATGTGCATCCAATATGTGTGTTTGTGTCATTAGAATAAGATTTAGGTCTTTTTCGTCCAACCTAGGAAAATTCTTGTACAATTAGGGTTTTTAACCAATCTTGTGCATCCAATAGGTGTGTTTGTGTCATTGGATGAACTTTTAGGTCATTTTAGACCTCCCTAGGCTTATTCTTGTACAATTAGTGTTTCTAACCAATCTTGTGCATCCAATAGTTGTGTTTGTGTCACTAGATGAACATTTAGGTCATTTTCGTTCTCCCTAGGCTTATTCTTGTCCAATTAGCGTTTTCAACCAATCTTGTGGATCCAACAGGTGTGTGTGTGTCATTGGAGGAACAATTTGGTCATTTTCGTCCTCCCTAGGATTAATCTTGTCCAATTAGGGTTTTAAACTAACACTGTGCATCGAATAAGTTTGTTTGTGTCATTGGATGAACATTTAGGTCATTTTCGTCCTCCTAAGGCTTATTCTTGTCCAATTAGAGTTTTTAACCATTCTTGTGCATCCAATAGGTGTGTTTGTGTCATTGGATGAACATTTAGGTAATTTTTATCCTCTCAAGTCTTAATCTTCTCCAATTAGGGTTTTTAACCAATATTATGCATCCAATAGGTGTGTTTGTGTCATTGAATTAACATTTAGGTCATTTTCGTCCTTCCTACACTTAATCTTGTCCATTTAGGGTTTTTAACCAATCTTGTGCTTCCAATAGGTGTGTTTGTGTCATTGGATTAAAATTTAGGTGATTTTCGTCCTCCCTAGGCTAATTCTTATCCAATTAGGGTTTGTAACCAATCTTGTGCATCCAATAGGTGTGTTTGTGTCATTGGATGAACATTTAGGTCATTTTCGTCCTCCCAAGTCTTAATCTTGTCCAATTAGGGTTTTTAACAAATCTTGTGCATCCAATAGGTGTTTTTGTGTCATTGGTGAACATTTAGGTCATTTTCGTCCTCCCTATTATTAATCTTGTCCAATTAGGGTTTTTAACCAATCTTTTGCATCCAATAGGTGTGTTTGTGTCATTGGTTGAACATTTAGGTCATCTTCGTCCTCACTAGGCTTATTCTTATCCTATTATGGTTTTTAACCAATCTTGTGCATCCAATAGGTGTGTTTGTGTCATTGGAAAATGATTTAGGTCATTTTCGACCTCCCTACACTAAATCTTGTCCAAGTAGGGTTTTTAACCAATATTATGCATCCAATAGGTGTGTTTGTGTCATTGAATTAACATTTAGATCATTTTCTTCCTTCCTAAGCTTATTCTTGTCCAATTAGGGTTTCTAACAAAATCTAGTACATCCAATAGGTGTGGTTGTGTCATTGGTTGAACATTTAGGTCATTTTCGTCCTCACTAGGCCTATTCTTGTCCTATTAAGGTTTTTAACCAATCTTTTGCATCCAATAGGTGTGTTTGTGTCATTGGATGAACATTTAGGTCATTTTGGTCCTCCCAAGTCTTAATCTTGTCAAATTAGGGTTTTTAACGTATCTTGCGCATCCAATAGGTGTTTTTGTGTCATTGGATGAACATTTAGGTCATTTTCGTCCTCCCAACACTTAATCTTGTCCAATTAGGGTTTTTAACAAATCTTTTGCATCCAATAGGTGTGTTTGTGTCATTGGTTGAACATTTAGGTCATTTTCATCCTCACTAGGCTTATTCTTGTCCTATTATGGTTTTTAACCAATCTTGTGCATCCAATAGGTGTGTTTGTGTCATTGGAAGATGATTTAGGTCATTTTCGACCTCCCTACACTTCATCTTGTCCAATTAGGGTTTTTAACCAATATTTTGCATCCAATAGGTGTGTTTGTGTCATTGGATGAACATTTAGGTCATTTTGGTCCTCCCAAGTCTTAATCTTGTCAAATTAGGGTTTTTAACGTATCTTGCGCATCCAATAGGTGTTTTTGTGTCATTGGATGAACATTTAGGTCATTTTCGTCCTCCCAACACTTAATCTTGTCCAATTAGGGTTTTTAACAAATCTTTTGCATCCAATAGGTGTGTTTGTGTCATTGGTTGAACATTTAGGTCATTTTCGTCCTCACTAGGCTTATTCTTGTCCTATTATGGTTTTTAACCAATCTTGTGCATCCAATAGGTGTGTTTGTGTCATTGGAAGATGATTTAGGTCATTTTCGACCTCCCAACACTTCATCTTGTCCAATTACGGTTTTTAACCAATATTTTGCATCCAATAGGTGTGTTTGTGTCATTGGATGAACATTTAGGTCATTTTGGTCCTCCCAAGTCTTAATCTTGTCAAATTAGGGTTTTTAACGTATCTTGCGCATCGAATAGGTGTTTTTGTGTCATTGGATGAACATTTAGGTCATTTTCGTCCTCCCAACACTTAATCTTGTCCAATTAGGGTTTTTAACAAATCTTTTGCATCCAATAGGTGTGTTTGTGTCATTGGTTGAACATTTAGGTCATTTTCGTCCTCACTAGGCTTATTCTTGTCCTATTATGGTTTTTAACCAATCTTGTGCATCCAATAGGTGTGTTTGTGTCATTGGAAGATGATTTAGGTCATTTTCGACCTCCCAACACTTCATCTTGTCCAATTACGGTTTTTAACCAATATTTTGCATCCAATAGGTGTGTTTGTGTCATTGGAAGAACATTTAGGTCATTTTCGACCTCCCTACACTTAATCTTGTCCAATTAGGGTTTTTAACCAATATTATGCATCCAATAGGTGTGTTTGTGTCATTGAATTCACATTTAGGTCATTTTCGTCCTTCCAACACTTAATTTTGTCCAATTAGGGTTTTTAACCAATCATGTGCATCCAATATGTGTGTTTGTGTCATTAGAATAACATTTAGGTCTTTTTCGTCCAACCTAGGAATATTCTTGTACAATTAGGGTTTTTAACCAATCTTGTGCATCCAATAGGTGTGTTTGTGTCATTGGATGAACTTTTAGGTCATTTTAGACCTCCCTAGGCTTATTCTTGTACAATTAGTGTTTCTAACCAATCTTGTGCATCCAATAGTTGTGTTTGTGTCACTGGATGAACATTTAGGTCATTTTCGTTCTCCCTAGGCTTATTCTTGTCCAATTAGCGTTTTCAACCAATCTTGTGGATCCAACAGGTGTGTGTGTGTCATTGGAGGAACAATTTGGTCATTTTCGTCCTCCCTAGGATTAATCTTGTCCAATTAGGGTTTTAAACTAACATTGTGCATCGAATAAGTTTGTTTGTGTCATTGGATGAACATTTAGGTCATTTTCGTCCTCCTAAGGCTTATTCTTGTCCAATTAG
>JBBPBS010000467.1:183536-204393 GCA_037974835.1 Cicer judaicum
GTGTGTTTGTGTCATTGAATTAACATTTAGGTCATTTTCTTCCTTCCTAAGCTTATTCTTGTCCAATTAGGGTTTCTAACAAAATCTAGTACATCCAATAGGTGTGGTTGTGTCATTGGTTGAACATTTAGGTCATTTTCGTCCTCACTAGGCCTATTCTTGTCCTATTAAGGTTTTTAACCAATCTTTTGCATCCAATAGGTGTGTTTGTGTCATTGGATGAACATTTAGGTCATTTTGGTCCTCCCAAGTCTTAATCTTGTCAAATTAGGGTTTTTAACGTATCTTGCGCATCGAATAGGTGTTTTTGTGTCATTGGATGAACATTTAGGTCATTTTCGTCCTCCCAACACTTAATCTTGTCCAATTAGGGTTTTTAACAAATCTTTTGCATCCAATAGGTGTGTTTGTGTCATTGGTTGAACATTTAGGTCATTTTCGTCCTCACTAGGCTTATTCTTGTCCTATTATGGTTTTTAACCAATCTTGTGCATCCAATAGGTGTGTTTGTGTCATTGGAAGATGATTTAGGTCATTTTCGACCTCCCAACACTTCATCTTGTCCAATTACGGTTTTTAACCAATATTTTGCATCCAATAGGTGTGTTTGTGTCATTGGAAGAACATTTAGGTCATTTTCGACCTCCCTACACTTAATCTTGTCCAATTAGGGTTTTTAACCAATATTATGCATCCAATAGGTGTGTTTGTGTCATTGAATTCACATTTAGGTCATTTTCGTCCTTCCAACACTTAATTTTGTCCAATTAGGGTTTTTAACCAATCATGTGCATCCAATATGTGTGTTTGTGTCATTAGAATAACATTTAGGTCTTTTTTGTCCAACCTAGGAAAATTCTTGTACAATTAGGGTTTTTAACCAATCTTGTGCATCCAATAGGTGTGTTTGTGTCATTGGATGAACTTTTAGGTCATTTTAGACCTCCCTAGGCTTATTCTTGTACAATTAGTGTTTCTAACCAATCTTGTGCATCCAATAGTTGTGTTTGTGTCACTGGATGAACATTTAGGTCATTTTCGTTCTCCCTAGGCTTATTCTTGTCCAATTAGCGTCTCCAACCAATCTTGTGGATCCAACAGGTGTGTGTGTGTCATTGGAGGAACAATTTGGTCATTTTCGTCCTCCCTAGGATTAATCTTGTCCAATTAGGGTTTTAAACTAACATTGTGCATCGAATAAGTTTGTTTGTGTCATTGGATGAACATTTAGGTCATTTTCGTCCTCCTAAGGCTTATTCTTGTCCAATTAGAGTTTTTAACCAATCTTGTGCATCCAATAGGTGTGTTTGTGTCATTGGATGAACTTTTAGGTCATTTTAGACCTCCCTAGGCTTATTCTTGTACAATTAGTGTTTCTAACCAATCTTGTGCATCCAATAGTTGTGTTTGTGTCATTGGATGAACATTTAGGTCATCTTCGTTCTCCCTAGGCTTATTGTTGTCCACTTAGCGTTTTCAACCAATCTTGTGGATCCAACAGGTGTGTGTGTGTCATTGGAGGAACAATTTGGTCATTTTCGTCCTCCCTAGGATTAATCTTGTCCAATTAGGGTGTTAAACCAACATTGTACATCGAATAAGTTCGTTTGTGTCATTGGATGAACATTTAGGTCATTTTCGTCCTCCCAAGGCTTATTCTTGTCCAATTAGAGTTTTTAACCAATCTTGTGCATCCAATAGGTGTGTTTGTGTCATTGGATGAACATTTAGGTAATTTTCATCCTCCCAAGTCTTAATCTTGTCCCATTATGGTTTTTAACAAATATTATGCATCCAATAAGTGTGTTTGTGTCATTAAATTAACATTTAGGTCATTTTCGTCCTTCCTACACTTAATCTTGTCTATTTAGGGTTTGTAACCAATCTTGTGCATCCAATAGGTGTGTTTGTGTCATTGGATTAAAATTTAGGTGATTTTCGTCCTCCCTAGGCTAATTCTTATCCAATTAGGGTTTGTAACCAATCTTGTGCATCCAATAGGTGTGTTTGTGTCATTGGATGAACATTTAGGTCATTTTCGTCCTCCCAAGTCTTAATCTTGTCCAATTAGGGTTTTTAACCAATATTATGCATCCAATATGTGTGTTTGTGTCATTAGAAGAACATTTAGGTCATTTTCGACCTCCCTACACTAAATCTTGTCCAAGTAGGGTTTTTAACCAATATTATGCATCCAATAGGTGTGTTTGTGTCATTGAATTAACATTTAGGTCATTTTCGTCCTTCCTACACTTAATCTTGTCCACTTAGGGTTTTTAACCAATCTTGTGCATCCAATAGGTGTGTTTGTGTCATTGGATTAACATTTAGGTGATTTTCGTCCTCCCTAGGCTAATTCTTATCCAATTAGGGTTTGTAACCAATCTTGTGCATCCAATAGGTGTGTTTGTGTCATTGGATGAACATTTAGGTCATTTTCGTCCTCCCAAGTCTTAATCTTGTCCAATTAGGGTTTTTAACAAATCTTGTGCATCCAATAGGTGTTTTTGTGTCATTGGTGAACATTTAGGTCATTTTCGTCCTCCCTATTATTAATCTTGTCCAATTAGGGTTTTTAACCAATCTTTTGCATCCAATAGGTGTGTTTGTGTCATTGGTTGAACATTTAGGTCATCTTCGTCCTCACTAGGCTTATTCTTATCCTATTATGGTTTTTAACCAATCTTGTGCATCCAATAGGTGTGTTTGTGTCATTGGAAAATGATTTAGGTCATTTTCGACCTCCCTACACTAAATCTTGTCCAAGTAGGGTTTTTAACCAATATTATGCATCCAATAGGTGTGTTTGTGTCATTGAATTAACATTTAGATCATTTTCTTCCTTCCTAAGCTTATTCTTGTCCAATTAGGGTTTCTAACAAAATCTAGTACATCCAATAGGTGTGGTTGTGTCATTGGTTGAACATTTAGGTCATTTTCGTCCTCACTAGGCCTATTCTTGTCCTATTAAGGTTTTTAACCAATCTTTTGCATCCAATAGGTGTGTTTGTGTCATTGGATGAACATTTAGGTCATTTTGGTCCTCCCAAGTCTTAATCTTGTCAAATTAGGGTTTTTAACGTATCTTGCGCATCCAATAGGTGTTTTTGTGTCATTGGATGAACATTTAGGTCATTTTCGTCCTCCCAACACTTAATCTTGTCCAATTAGGGTTTTTAACAAATCTTTTGCATCCAATAGGTGTGTTTGTGTCATTGGTTGAACATTTAGGTCATTTTCATCCTCACTAGGCTTATTCTTGTCCTATTATGGTTTTTAACCAATCTTGTGCATCCAATAGGTGTGTTTGTGTCATTGGAAGATGATTTAGGTCATTTTCGACCTCCCTACACTTCGTCTTGTCCAATTAGGGTTTTTAACCAATATTTTGCATCCAATAGGTGTGTTTGTGTCATTGGAAAAACATTTAGGTCATTTTCGACCTCCCTACACTTAATCTTGTCCAATTAGGGTTTTTAACCAATATTATGCATCCAATAGGTGTGTTTGTGTCATTGAATTAACATTTAGGTCATTTTCGTCCTTCCAACACTAAATTTTGTCCAATTAGGGTTTTTAACCAATCATGTGCATCCAATATGTGTGTTTGTGTCATTAGAATAACATTTAGGTCTTTTTCGTCCAACCTAGGAAAATTCTTGTACAATTAGGGTTTTTAACCAATCTTGTGCATCCAATAGGTGTGTTTGTGTCATTGGATGAACTTTTAGGTCATTTTAGACCTCCCTAGGCTTATTCTTGTACAATTAGTGTTTCTAACCAATCTTGTGCATCCAATAGTTGTGTTTGTGTCACTAAATGAACATTTAGGTCATTTTCGATCTCCCTAGGCTTATTGTTGTCCAATTAGCGTCTCCAACCAATCTTGTGGATCCAACAGGTGTGTGTGTGTCATTGGTGGAACAGTTTGGTCATTTTCGTCCTCCCTAGGATTAATCTTGTCCAATTAGGATTTTAAATCAACATTGTGCATCGAATAAGTTCGTTTGTGTCATTGGATGAACATTTAGGTCATTTTCGTCCTCCTAAGGCTTATTCTTGTCCAATTAGAGTTTTTATCCAATCTAGTGCATCCAATAGGTGTGTTTGTGTCATTGGATGAACATTTAGGTAATTTTCATCCTCTCAAGTCTTAATCTTCTCCAATTAGGGTTTTTAACCAATATTATGCATCCAATATGTGTGTTTGTGTCATTAGAAGAACATTTAGGTCATTTTCGACCTCCCTACACTAAATCTTGTCCATGTAGGGTTTTTAACCAATATTATGCATCCAATAGGTGTGTTTGTGTCATTGAATTAACATTTAGGTCATTTTCGTCCTTCCTACACTTAATCTTGTCCATTTAGGGTTTTTAACCAATCTTGTGCATCCAATAGTTGTGTTTGTGTCATTGGATGAACATTTAGGTCATTTTCGTTCTCCCTAGGCTTATTCTTGTCCAATTAGCGCCTCCAACCAATCTTGTGGATCCAACAGGTGTGTGTGTGTCATTGGAGGAACAGTTTGGTCATTTTCGTCCTCCCTAGGATTAATCTTGTCCAATTAGGGTTTTAAACCAACATTGTGCATCGAATAAGTTCGTTTGTGTCATTGGATGAACATTTAGGTCATTTTCGTCCTCCTAAGGCTTATGCTTGTCCAACTAGAGTTTTTATCCAATCTTGTGCATCCAATAGGTGTGTTTGTGTCATTGGATGAACATTTAGGTAATTTTCATCCTCTCAAGTCTTAACCTTCTCCAATTAGGGTTTTTAACCAATATTATGCATCCAATATGTGTGTTTGTGTCATTAGAAGAACCTTTAGGTCATTTTCGACCTTCCTACACTTCATCTTGTCCAATTAGGGTTTTTAACCAATATTTTGCATCCAATAGGTGTGTTTGTGTCATTGGAAGAACATTTAGGTCATTTTCGACCTCCCTACACTTAATCTTGTCCAATTAGGGTTTTTAACCAATATTATGCATCCAATAGGTGTGTTTGTGTCATTGGATTAAAATTTAAGTGATTTTCGTCCTCCCTAGGCTAATTCTTATCCAATTAGGGTTTGTAACCAATCTTGTGCATCCAATAGTTGTGTTTGTGTCATTGGATGAACATTTAGGTCATTTTCGTTCTCCCTAGGCTTATTCTTGTCCAATTAGCGTCTCCAACCAATCTTGTGGATCCAAGAGGTGTGTGTGTGTCATTGGAGGAACAGTTTGGTCATTTTCGTCCTCCCTAGGATTAATCTTGTCCAATTAGGGTTTTAAACCAACATTGTGCATCGAATAAGTTCGTTTGTGTCATTGGATGAACATTTAGGTCATTTTCGTCCTCCTAAGGCTTATGCTTGTCCAATTAGAGTTTTTATCCAATCTTGTGCATCCAATAGGTGTGTTTGTGTCATTGGATGAACATTTAGGTAATTTTCATCCTCTCAAGTCTTAACCTTCTCCAATTAGGGTTTTTAACCAATATTATGCATCCAATATGTGTGTTTGTGTCAGTAGAAGAACCTTTAGGTCATTTTCGACCTCCCTACACTTCATCTTGTCCAATTAGGGTTTTTAACCAATATTTTGCATCCAATAGGTGTGTTTGTGTCATTGGAAGAACATTTAGGTCATTTTCGACCTCCCTACACTTAATCTTGTCCAATTAGGGTTTTTAACCAATATTATGCATCCAATAGGTGTGTTTGTGTCATTGAATTAACATTTAGGTCATTTTCGTCCTTCCAACAGTTAATTTTGTCCAATTAGGGTTTTTAACCAATCATGTGCATCCATTATGTGTGTTTGTGTCATTAGAATAACATTTAGGTCTTTTTCGTCCAACCTAGGAAAATTCTTGTACAATTAGGGTTTTTAACCAATCTTGTGCATCAAATAGGTGTGTTTGTGTCATTGGATGAACTTTTAGGTCATTTTAGACCTCACTAGGCTTATTCTTGTACAATTAGTGTTTCTAACCAATCTTGTGCATCCAATAGTTGTGTTTGTGTCACTGGATGAACATTTAGGTCATTTTCGTTCTCCCTAGGCTTATTCTTGTCCAATTAGCGTCTCCAACCAATCTTGTGGATCCAACAGGTGTGTGTGTGTCATTGGAGGAACAGTTTGGTCATTTTCGTCCTCCCTAGGATTAATCTTGTCCAATTAGGGTTTTAAAGTAACATTGTGCATCGAATAAGTTCGTTTGTGTCATTGGATGAACATTTAGGTCATTTTCGTCCTCCTAAGGCTTATTCTTGTCCAATTAGAGTTTTTAACCAATCTTGTGCATCCAATAGGTGTGTTTGTGTCATTGGATGAACATTTAGGTAATTTTTATCCTCTCAAGTCTTAATCTTCTCCAATTAGGGTTTTTAACCAATATTATGCATCCAATAGGTGTGTTTGTGTCATTGAATTAACATTTAGGTCATTTTCGTCCTTCCTACACTTAATCTTGTCCATTTAGGGTTTTTAACCAATCTTGTGCATCCAATAGGTGTGTTTGTGTCATTGGATTAAAATTTAGGTGATTTTCGTCCTCCCTAGGCTAATTCTTATCCAATTAGGGTTTGTAACAAATCTTGTGCATCCAATAGGTGTTTTTGTGTCATTGGTGAACATTTAGGTCATTTTCGTCCTCCCTATTATTAATCTTGTCCAATTAGGGTTTTTAACCAATCTTTTGCATCCAATAGGTGTGTTTGTGTCATTGGTTGAACATTTAGGTCATCTTCGTCCTCACTAGGCTTATTCTTGTCCTATTATGGTTTTTAACCAATCTTGTGCATCCAATAGGTGTGTTTGTGTCATTGGAAGATGATTTAGGTCATTTTCGACCTCCCTACACTAAATCTTGTCCAAGTAGGGTTTTTAACCAATATTATGCATCCAATAGGTGTGTTTGTGTCATTGAATTAACATTTAGGTCATTTTCTTCCTTCCTAAGCTTATTCTTGTCCAATTAGGGTTTCTAACAAAATCTAGTACATCCAATAGGTGTGGTTGTGTCATTGGTTGAACATTTAGGTCATTTTCGTCCTCACTAGGCCTATTCTTGTCCTATTAAGGTTTTTAACCAATCTTTTGCATCCAATAGGTGTGTTTGTGTCATTGGATGAACATTTAGGTCATTTTGGTCCTCCCAAGTCTTAATCTTGTCAAATTAGGGTTTTTAACGTATCTTGCGCATCCAATAGGTGTTTTTGTGTCGTTGGATGAACATTTAGGTCATTTTCGTCCTCCCAACACTTAATCTTGTCCAATTATGGTTTTTAACAAATCTTTTGCATCCAATAGGTGTGTTTGTGTCATTGGTTGAACATTTAGGTCATTTTCGTCCACACTAGGCTTATTCTTGTCCTATTATGGTTTTTAACCAATCTTGTGCATCCAATAGGTGTGTTTGTGTCATTGGAAGAACATTTAGGTCATTTTCGACCTCCCTACACTTCATCTTATCCAATTAGGGTTTTTAACCAATATTATGCATCCAATAGGTGTGTTTGTGTCATTGGAAGAACATTTAGGTCATTTTCGACCTCCCTACACTTAATCTTGTCCAATTAGGGTTTTTAACCAATATTATGCATCCAATAGGTGTGTTTGTGTCATTGAATTAACATTTAGGTCATTTTCGTCCATCCTACAATTAATTTTGTCCAATTAGGGTGTTTAACCAATCTTGTGCATCAAATAGGTGTGTTTGTGTCATTGGAAGATGATTTAGGTCATTTTCGACCTCCCTACACTTCATCTTGTCCAATTAGGGTTTTTAACCAATATTTTGCATCCAATAGGTGTGTTTGTGTCATTGGAAGAACATTTAGGTCATTTTCGACCTCCCTACACTTAATATTGTCCAATTAGGGTTTTTAACCAATATTATGCATCCAATAGGTGTGTTTGTGTCATTGAATTAACATTTAGGTCATTTTCGTCCTTCCTACACTTAATCTTGTCCATTTAGGGTTTTTAAACAATCTTGTGCATCCAATAGGTGTGTTTGTGTCATTGGATTAAAATTTAAGTGATTTTCGTCCTCCCTAGGCTAATTCTTATCCAATTAGGGTTTGTAACCAATCTTGTGCATCCAATAGTTGTGTTTGTGTCATTGGATGAACATTTAGGTCATTTTCGTTCTCCCTAGGCTTATTCTTGTCCAATTAGCGTCTCCAACCAATCTTGTGGATCCAACAGGTGTGTGTGTGTCATTGGAGGAACAGTTTGGTCATTTTCGTCCTCCCTAGGATTAATCTTGTCCAATTAGGGTTTTAAACCAACATTGTGCATCGAATAAGTTCGTTTGTGTCATTGGATGAACATTTAGGTCATTTTCGTCCTCCTAAGGCTTATTCTTGTCCAATTAGAGTTTTTATCCAATCTTGTGCATCCAATAGGTTTGTTTGTGTCATTGGATGAACATTTAGGTAATTTTCATCCTCTCAAGTCTTAACCTTCTCCAATTAGGGTTTTTAACCAATATTATGCATCCAATATGTGTGTTTGTGTCATTAGAAGAACATTTAGGTCATTTTCGACCTCCCTACACTTCATCTTGTCCAATTAGGGTTTTTAACCAATATTTTGCATCCAATAGGTGTGTTTGTGTCATTGGAAGAACATTTAGGTCATTTTCGACCTCCCTACACTTAATCTTGTCCAATTAGGGTTTTTAACCAATATTATGCATCCAATAGGTGTGTTTGTGTCATTGAATTCACATTTAGGTCATTTTCGTCCTTCCAACACTTAATTTTGTCCAATTAGGGTTTTTAACCAATCATGTGCATCCAATATGTGTGTTTGTGTCATTAGAATAACATTTAGGTCTTTTTTGTCCAACCTAGGAAAATTCTTGTACAATTAGGGTTTTTAACCAATCTTGTGCATCCAATAGGTGTGTTTGTGTCATTGGATGAACTTTTAGGTCATTTTAGACCTCCCTAGGCTTATTCTTGTACAATTAGTGTTTCTAACCAATCTTGTGCATCCAATAGTTGTGTTTGTGTCACTGGATGAACATTTAGGTCATTTTCGTTCTCCCTAGGCTTATTCTTGTCCAATTAGCGTCTCCAACCAATCTTGTGGATCCAACAGGTGTGTGTGTGTCATTGGAGGAACAATTTGGTCATTTTCGTCCTCCCTAGGATTAATCTTGTCCAATTAGGGTTTTAAACTAACATTGTGCATCGAATAAGTTTGTTTGTGTCATTGGATGAACATTTAGGTCATTTTCGTCCTCCTAAGGCTTATTCTTGTCCAATTAGAGTTTTTAACCAATCTTGTGCATCCAATAGGTGTGTTTGTGTCATTGGATGAACATTTAGGTCATTTTAGACCTCCCTAGGCTTATTCTTGTACAATTAGTGTTTCTAACCAATCTTGTGCATCCAATAGTTGTGTTTGTGTCACTGGATGAACATTTAGGTCATTTTCGTTCTCCCTAGGCTTATTCTTGTCCAATTAGCGTTTTCAACCAATCTTGTGGATCCAACAGGTGTGTGTGTGTCATTGGAGGAACAGTTTGGTCATTTTCGTCCTCCCTAGGATTAATCTTGTCCAATTAGGGTTTTAAACTAACATTGTGCATCGAATAAGTTTGTTTGTGTCATTGGATGAACATTTAGGTCATTTTCGTCCTCCTAAGGCTTATTCTTGTCCAATTAGAGTTTTTAACCAATCTTGTGCATCCAATAGGTGTGTTTGTGTCATTGGATGAACATTTAGGTAATTTTTATCCTCTCAAGTCTTAATCTTCTCCAATTAGGGTTTTTAACCAATATTATGCATCCAATAGGTGTGTTTGTGTCATTGGATTAACATTTAGGTCATTTTCGTCCTTCCTACACTTAATCTTGTCCATTTAGGGTTTTTAACCAATCTTGTGCATCCAATAGGTGTGTTTGTGTCATTGGATTAAAATTTAGGTGATTTTCGTCCTCCCTAGGCTAATTCTTATCCAATTAGGGTTTGTAACCAATCTTGTGCATCCAATAGGTGTGTTTGTGTCATTGGATGAACATTTAGGTCATTTTCGTCCTCCCAAGTCTTAATCTTGTCCAATTAGGGTTTTTAACAAATCTTGTGCATCCAATAGGTGTTTTTGTGTCATTGGTGAACATTTAGGTCATTTTCGTCCTCCCTATTATTAATCTTGTCCAATTAGGGTTTTTAACCAATCTTTTGCATCCAATAGGTGTGTTTGTGTCATTGGTTGAACATTTAGGTCATCTTCGTCCTCACTAGGCTTATTCTTGTCCTATTATGGTTTTTAACCAATCTTGTGCATCCAATAGGTGTGTTTGTGTCATTGGAAGATGATTTAGGTCATTTTCGACCTCCCTACACTAAATCTTGTCCAAGTAGGGTTTTTAACCAATATTATGCATCCAATAGGTGTGTTTGTGTCATTGAATTAACATTTAGATCATTTTCTTCCTTCCTAAGCTTATTCTTGTCCAATTAGGGTTTCTAACAAAATCTAGTACATCCAATAGGTGTGGTTGTGTCATTGGTTGAACATTTAGGTCATTTTCGTCCTCACTAGGCCTATTCTTGTCCTATTAAGGTTTTTAACCAATCTTTTGCATCCAATAGGTGTGTTTGTGTCATTGGATGAACATTTAGGTCATTTTGGTCCTCCCAAGTCTTAATCTTGTCAAATTAGGGTTTTTAACGTATCTTGCGCATCCAATAGGTGTTTTTGTGTCATTGGATGAACATTTAGGTCATTTTCGTCCTCCCAACACTTAATCTTGTCCAATTAGGGTTTTTAACAAATCTTTTGCATCCAATAGGTGTGTTTGTGTCATTGGTTGAACATTTACGTCATTTTCGTCCTCACTAGGCTTATTCTTGTCCTATTATGGTTTTTAACCAATCTTGTGCATCCAATAGGTGTGTTTGTGTCATTGGAAGATGATTTAGGTCATTTTCGACCTCCCTACACTTCATCTTGTCCAATTAGGGTTTTTAACCAATATTTTGCATCCAATAGGTGTGTTTGTGTCATTGGAAGAACATTTAGGTCATTTTCGACCTCCCTACACTTAATCTTGTCCAATTAGGGTTTTTAACCAATATTATGCATCCAATAGGTGTGTTTGTGTCATTGGATTAAAATTTAAGTGATTTTCGTCCTCCCTAGGCTAATTCTTATCCAATTAGGGTTTGTAACCAATCTTGTGCATCCAATAGTTGTGTTTGTGTCATTGGATGAACATTTAGGTCATTTTCGTTCTCCCTAGGCTTATTCTTGTCCAATTAGCGTCTCCAACCAATCTTGTGGATCCAACAGGTGTGTGTGTGTCATTGGAGGAACAGTTTGGTCATTTTCGTCCTCCCTAGGATTAATCTTGTCCAATTAGGGTTTTAAACCAACATTGTGCATCGAATAAGTTCGTTTGTGTCATTGGATGAACATTTAGGTCATTTTCGTCCTCCTAAGGCTTATTCTTGTCCAATTAGAGTTTTTATCCAATCTTGTGCATCCAATAGGTTTGTTTGTGTCATTGGATGAACATTTAGGTAATTTTCATCCTCTCAAGTCTTAACCTTCTCCAATTAGGGTTTTTAACCAATATTATGCATCCAATATGTGTGTTTGTGTCATTAGAAGAACATTTAGGTCATTTTCGACCTCCCTACACTTCATCTTGTCCAATTAGGGTTTTTAACCAATATTTTGCATCCAATAGGTGTGTTTGTGTCATTGGAAGAACATTTAGGTCATTTTCGACCTCCCTACACTTAATCTTGTCCAATTAGGGTTTTTAACCAATATTATGCATCCAATAGGTGTGTTTGTGTCATTGAATTCACATTTAGGTCATTTTCGTCCTTCCAACACTTAATTTTGTCCAATTAGGGTTTTTAACCAATCATGTGCATCCAATATGTGTGTTTGTGTCATTAGAATAACATTTAGGTCTTTTTTGTCCAACCTAGGAAAATTCTTGTACAATTAGGGTTTTTAACCAATCTTGTGCATCCAATAGGTGTGTTTGTGTCATTGGATGAACTTTTAGGTCATTTTAGACCTCCCTAGGCTTATTCTTGTACAATTAGTGTTTCTAACCAATCTTGTGCATCCAATAGTTGTGTTTGTGTCACTGGATGAACATTTAGGTCATTTTCGTTCTCCCTAGGCTTATTCTTGTCCAATTAGCGTCTCCAACCAATCTTGTGGATCCAACAGGTGTGTGTGTGTCATTGGAGGAACAATTTGGTCATTTTCGTCCTCCCTAGGATTAATCTTGTCCAATTAGGGTTTTAAACTAACATTGTGCATCGAATAAGTTTGTTTGTGTCATTGGATGAACATTTAGGTCATTTTCGTCCTCCTAAGGCTTATTCTTGTCCAATTAGAGTTTTTAACCAATCTTGTGCATCCAATAGGTGTGTTTGTGTCATTGGATGAACATTTAGGTAATTTTTATCCTCTCTAGTCTTAATCTTCTCCAATTAGGGTTTTTAACCAATATTATGCATCCAATAGGTGTGTTTGTGTCATTGAATTAACATTTAGGTCATTTTCGTCCTTCCTACACTTAATCTTGTCCATTTAGGGTTTTTAACCAATCTTGTGCATCCAATAGGTGTGTTTGTGTCATTGGATTAAAATTTAAGTGATTTTCGTCCTCCCTAGGCTAATTCTTATCCAATTAGGGTTTGTAACCAATCTTGTGCATCCAATAGTTGTGTTTGTGTCATTGGATGAACATTTAGGTCATTTTCGTTCTCCCTAGGCTTATTCTTGTCCAATTAGCGTCTCCAACCAATCTTGTGGATCCAACAGGTGTGTGTGTGTCATTGGAGGAACAGTTTGGTCATTTTCGTCCTCCCTAGGATTAATCTTATCCAATTAGGGTTTTAAACCAACATTGTGCATCGAATAAGTTCGTTTGTGTCATTGGATGAACATTTAGGTCATTTTCGTCCTCCTAAGGCTTATGCTTGTCCAATTAGAGTTTTTATCCAATCTTGTGCATCCAATAGGTGGGTTTGTGTCATTGGATGAACATTTAGGTAATTTTCATCCTCTCAAGTCTTAACCTTCTCCAATTAGGGTTTTTAACCAATATTATGCATCCAATATGTGTGTTTGTGTCATTAGAAGAACATTTAGGTCATTTTCGACCTCCCTACACTTCATCTTGTCCAATTAGGGTTTTTAACCAATATTTTGCATCCAATAGGTGTGTTTGTGTCATTGGAAGAACATTTAGGTCATTTTCGACCTCCCTACACTTAATCTTGTCCAATTAGGGTTTTTAACCAATATTATGCATCCAATAGGTGTGTTTGTCTCATTCAATTAACATTTAGGTCATTTTCGTCCTTCCAACAGTTAATTTTGTCCAATTAGGGTTTTTAACCAATCATGTGCATCCAATATGTGTGTTTGTGTCATTAGAATAACATTTAGGTCTTTTTCGTCCAACCTAGGAAAATTCTTGTACAATTAGGGTTTTTAACCAATCTTGTGCATCAAATAGGTGTGTTTGTGTCATTGGATGAACTTTTAGGTCATTTTAGACCTCACTAGGCTTATTCTTGTACAATTAGTGTTTCTAACCAATCTTGTGCATCCAATAGTTGTGTTTGTGTCACTGGATGAACATTTAGGTCATTTTCGTTCTCCCTAGGCTTATTCTTGTCCAATTAGCGTCTCCAACCAATCTCGTGGATCCAACATGTGTGTGTGTGTCATTGGAGGAACAGTTTGGTCATTTTCGTCCTCCCTAGGATTAATCTTGTCCAATTAGGGTTTTTAACCAATCTTGTGCATCCAATAGGTGTGTTTGTGTCATTGGATGAACATTTAGGTCATTTTCGTCCTCCCAAGCCTTAATCTTGTCCAATTAGGGTTTTTAACCAATATTATGCATCCAATAGGTGTGTTTGTGTCATTGGAAGAACATTTAGGTCATTTTCGACCTCCCTACACTTAATTTTGTCCAATTAGGGTTTTTAACCAATCTTGTGCATCAAATAGGTGTGTTTGTGTCATTGGAGGAACATTTAGGTCATTTTCGTCCTCCCTACGATTATTCTTGTCCAATTAGAGTTTTTAACAAATCTTGTGCATCCAATATGTGTGTTTGTGTCATTAGAAGAACATTTAGGTCTTTTTTGTCCACCCTAGGAAAATTCATGTACAATTAGGGTTTTTAACCAATCTTGTGTATCCAATAGGTGTGTTTGTGTCATTGGATGAACATTTAGGTCATTTTCGTCCTCCCAAGTCTTAATCTTGTCCAATTAGGGTTTTTAACAAATCTTGTGCATCCAATAGGTGTTTTTCTGTCATTGGTGAACATTTAGGTCATTTTCGTCCTCCCTATTATTAATCTTGTCCAATTAGGGTTTTTAACCAATCTTTTGCATCCAATAGGTGTGTTTGTGTCATTGGTTGAACATTTAGGTCATCTTCGTCCTCACTAGGCTTATTCTTGTCCTATTATGGTTTTTAACCAATCTTGTGCATCCAATAGGTGTGTTTGTGTCATTGGAAGAACTTTTAGGTCATTTTAGACCTCCCTAGGCTTATTCTTGTACAATTAGTGTTTCTAACCAATCTTGTGCATCCAATAGTTGTGTTTGTGTCACTGGATGAACATTTAGGTCATTTTCGTTCTCCCTAGGCTTATTCTTGTCCAATTAGCGTTTTCAACCAATCTTGTGGATCCAACAGGTGTGTGTGTGTCATTGGAGGAACAATTTGGTCATTTTCGTCCTCCCTAGGATTAATCTTGTCCAATTAGGGTTTTAAACTAACATTGTGCATCGAATAAGTTCGTTTGTGTCATTGGATGAACATTTAGGTCATTTTCGTCCTCCTAAGGCTTATTCTTGTCCAATTAGGGTTTTTAACCAATATTATGCATCCAATAGGTGTGTTTGTGTCATTGGATTAAAATTTAAGTGATTTTCGTCCTCCCTAGGCTAATTCTTATCCAATTAGGGTTTGTAACCAATCTTGTGCATCCAATAGGTGTGTTTGTGTCATTGGATGAACATTTAGGTCATTGGATGAACATTTAGGTCATTTTCGTCCTCCCAAGTCTTAATCTTGTCCAATTAGTGTTTTTAACAAATCTTGTGCATCCAATAGGTGTTTTTGTGTCATTGGTGAACATTTAGGTCATTTTCGTCCTCCCTATTATTAATCTTGTCCAATTAGGGTTTTTAACCAATCTTTTGCATCCAATAGGTGTGTTTGTGTCATTGGTTGAACATTTAGGTCATTTTCGTCCTCACTAGTCCTATTCTTTTCCTATTATGGTTTTTAACCAATCTTGTGCATCCAATAGGTGTGTTTGTGTCATTGGAAGAACATTTAGGTCATTTTCGACCTCCCTACACTTCATCTTATCCAATTAGGATTTTTAACCAATATTATGCATCCAATAGGTGTGTTTGTGTCATTGGAAGAACATTTAGGTCATTTTCGACCTCCCTACACTTAATCTTGTCCAATTAAGGTTTTTAACCAATATTATGCATCCAATAGGTGTGTTTGTGTCATTGAATTAACATTTAGGTCATTTTAGTCCATCCTATACTTAATTTTGTCCAATTTGGGTTTTTAACCAATCTTGTGCATCAAATAGGTGTGTTTGTGTCATTGGATGAACATTTAGGTCATTTTCGTCCTCCCAAGTCTTAATCTTGTCCAATTAGCGTTTTTAACAAATCTTGTGCATCCAATAGGTGTTTTTGTGTCATTGGTGAACATTTAGGTCATTTTCGTCCTCCCTATTATTAATCTTGTCCAATTAGGGTTTTTAACCAATCTTTTGCATCCAATAGGTGTGTTTGTGTCATTGGTTGAACATTTAGGTCATCTTCGTCCTCACTAGGCTTATTCTTGTCCTATTATGGTTTTGAACCAATCTTGTGCATCCAATAGGTGTGTTTGTGTCATTGGAAGATGATTTAGGTCATTTTCGACCTCCCTACACTTCATCTTGTCCAATTAGGGTTTTTAACCAATCTTGTGCATCCAATATGTGTGTTTGTGTCATTAGAATAACATTTTGGTCTTTTTCGTCAAACCTAGGAAAATTCTTGTACAATTAGGGTTTTTAACCAATCTTGTGCATCCAATAAGTGTGTTTGTGTCATTGGATGAACTTTTAGGTCATTTTAGACCTCCCTAGGCTTATTCTTGTACAATTAGTGTTTCTAACCAATCTTGTACATCCAATAGTTGTGTTTGTGTCACTGGATGAACATTTAGGTCATTTTCGTTCTCCCTACGCTTATTCTTGTCCAATTAGCGTTTTCAACCAATCTTGTGGATCCAACAGGTGTGTGTGTGTCATTGGAGGAACAATTTGGTCATTTTCGTCCTCCCTAGGATTAATCTTGTCCAATTAGGGTTTTAAACCAACATTGTGCATCGAATAAGTTCGTTTGTGTCATTGGATGAACATTTAGATCATTTTCGTCCTCCCAATGCTTATTCTTGTCCAATTAGAGTTTTTAACCAATCTTGTGCATCCAATAGGTGTGTTTGTGTCATTCGATGAACATTTAGGTAATTTTCATCCTCCCAAGTCTTAATCTTGTCCAATTAGGGTTTTTAACCAATATTATGCATCCAATATGTGTGTTTGTGTCATTAGAAGAACATTTAGGTCATTTTCGACCTCCCTACACTAAATCTTGTCCAAGTAGGGTTTTTAACCAATATTATGCATCCAATAGGTGTGTTTGTGTCATTGAATTAACATTTAGGTCATTTTCGTCCTTTTTACACTTAATCTTTCCATTTAGGGTTTTTAACCAATCTTGTGCATCCAATAGGTGTGTTTGTGTCATTGGATTAAAATTTAGGTGATTTTCGTCCTCCCTAGCCTAATTCTTATCCAATTAGGGTTTGTAACCAATCTTGTGCATCCAATAGGTGTGTTTGTGTCATTGGATGAACATTTAGGTCATTTTAGACCTCCCTAGGCTTATTCTTGTACAATTAGTGTTTCTAACCAATCTTGTGCATCCAATAGTTGTGTTTGTGTCACTGGATGAACATTTAGGTCATTTTCGTTCTCCCTAGGCTTATTCTTGTCCAATTAGCGTTTTCAACCAATCTTGTGGATCCAACAAGTGTGTGTGTGTCATTGGAGGAACAATTTGGTCATTTTCGTCCTCCCTAGGATTAATCTTGTCCAATTAGGGTTTTAAACTAACATTGTGCATCGAATAAGTTCGTTTGTGTCATTGGATGAACATTTAGGTCATTTTCGTCCTCCTAAGGCTTATTCTTGTCCAATTAGAGTTTTTAACCAATCTAGTGCATCCAATAGGTGTGTTTGTGTCATTGGATGAACATTTAGGTAATTTTTATCCTCTCAAGTCTTAATCTTCTCCAATTAGGGTTTTTAACCAATATTATGCATCCAATAGGTGTGTTTGTGTCATTGAATTAACATTTAGGTCATTTTCGTCCTTCCTACACTTAATCTTGTCCATTTACGGTTTTTAACCAATCTTGTGCATCCAATAGGTGTGTTTGTGTCATTGGATTAAAATTTAGGTGATTTTCGTCCTCCCTAGGCTAATTCTTATCCAATTAGGGTTTGTAACCAATCTTGTGCATCCAATAGGTGTGTTTGTGTCATTGGATGAACATTTAGGTCATTTTCGTCCTCCCAAGTCTTAATCTTGTCCAATTAGGGTTTTTAAATCTTGTGCATCCAATTGGTGTTGTTGTGTCATTGGTGAACATTTAGGTCATTTTCGTCCTCCCTATTATTAATCTTGTCCAATTAGGGTTTTTAACCAATCTTTTGCATCCAATAGGTGTGTTTGTGTCATTGGTTGAACATTTAGGTCATCTTCGTCCTCACTAGGCTTATTCTTGTCCTATTATGGTTTTTAACCAATCTTGTGCATCCAATAGGTGTGTTTGTGTCATTGGAAGATGATTTAGGTCATTTTCGAACTCCCTACACTAAATCTTGTCCAAGTAGGGTTTTTAACCAATATTATGCATCCAATAGGTGTGTTTGTGTCATTGAATTAACATTTAGGTCATTTTCTTCCTTCCTAAGCTTATTCTTGTCCAATTAGGGTTTCTAACAAAATCTAGTACATCCAATAGGTGTGGTTGTGTCATTGGTTGAACATTTAGGTCATTTTCGTCCTCACTAGGCCTATTCTTGTCCTATTATGATTTTTAACCAATCTTTTGCATCCAAAAGGTGTGTTTGTGTCATTGGATGAACATTTAGGTCATTTTGGTCCTCCCAAGTCTTAATCTTGTCAAATTAGGGTTTTTAACGTATCTTGCGCATCCAATAGGTGTTTTTGTGTCGTTGGATGAACATTTAGGTCATTTTCGTCCTCCCAACACTTAATCTTGTCCAATTAGGGTTTTTAACAAATCTTTTGCATCCAATAGGTGTGTTTGTGTCATTGGTTGAACATTTAGGTCATTTTCGTCCTCACTAGGCTTATTCTTGTCCTATTATGGTTTTTAACCAATCTTGTGCATCCAATATGTGTGTTTGTGTCATTAGAATAACATTTAGGTCTTTTTTGTCCACCCTAGGAAAATTCATGTACAATTAGGGTTTTTAACCAATCTTGTGCATCCAATAGGTGTGTTTGTGTCATTGCATGAACATTTAGGTCATTTTCGTCCTCCCAATTCTTAATCTTGTCCAATTAGCGTTTTTAACAAATCTTGTGCATCCAATAGGTGTTTTTGTGTCATTGGTGAACATTTAGGTCATTTTCGTCCTCCCTATTATTAATCTTGTCCAATTAGGGTTTTTAACCAATCTTTTGCATCCAATAGGTGTGTTTGTGTCATTGGTTGAACATTTAGGTCATCTTCGTCCTCACTAGGCTTATTCTTGTCCTATTATGGTTTTTAACCAATCTTGTGCATCCAATAGGTGTGTTTGTGTCATTGGATTAAAATTTAGGTGATTTTCGTCCTCCCTAGGCTAATTCTTATCCAATTAGGGTTTGTAACCAATCTTGTGCATCCAATAGGTGTGTTTGTGTCATTGGATGAACATTTAGGTCATTTTCGTCCTCCCAAGTCTTAATCTTGTCCAATTAGGGTTTTTAACAAATCTTGTGCATCCAATAGGTGTTTTTGTGTCATTGGTGAACATTTAGGTCATTTTCGTCCTCCCTATTATTAATCTTGTCCAATTAGGGTTTTTAACCAATCTTTTGCATCCAATAGGTGTGTTTGTGTCATTGGTTGAACATTTAGGTCATCTTCGTCCTCACTAGGCTTATTCTTGTCCTATTATGGTTTTTAACCAATCTTGTGCATCCAATAGGTGTGTTTGTGTCATTGGAAGATGATTTAGGTCATTTTCGAACTCCCTACACTAAATCTTGTCCAAGTAGGGTTTTTAACCAATATTATGCATCCAATAGGTGTGTTTGTGTCATTGAATTAACATTTAGGTCATTTTCTTCCTTCCTAAGCTTATTCTTGTCCAATTAGGGTTTCTAACAAAATCTAGTACATCCAATAGGTGTGGTTGTGTCATTGGTTGAACATTTAGGTCATTTTCGTCCTCACTAGGCCTATTCTTGTCCTATTATGATTTTTAACCAATCTTTTGCATCCAAAAGGTGTGTTTGTGTCATTGGATGAACATTTAGGTCATTTTGGTCCTCCCAAGTCTTAATCTTGTCAAATTAGGGTTTTTAACGTATCTTGCGCATCCAATAGGTGTTTTTGTGTCGTTGGATGAACATTTAGGTCATTTTCGTCCTCCCAACACTTAATCTTGTCCAATTAGGGTTTTTAACAAATCTTTTGCATCCAATAGGTGTGTTTGTGTCATTGGTTGAACATTTAGGTCATTTTCGTCCTCACTAGGCTTATTCTTGTCCTATTATGGTTTTTAACCAATCTTGTGCATCCAATATGTGTGTTTGTGTCATTAGAATAACATTTAGGTCTTTTTTGTCCACCCTAGGAAAATTCATGTACAATTAGGGTTTTTAACCAATCTTGTGCATCCAATAGGTGTGTTTGTGTCATTGCATGAACATTTAGGTCATTTTCGTCCTCCCAATTCTTAATCTTGTCCAATTAGCGTTTTTAACAAATCTTGTGCATCCAATAGGTGTTTTTGTGTCATTGGTGAACATTTAGGTCATTTTCGTCCTCCCTATTATTAATCTTGTCCAATTAGGGTTTTTAACCAATCTTTTGCATCCAATAGGTGTGTTTGTGTCATTGGTTGAACATTTAGGTCATCTTCGTCCTCACTAGGCTTATTCTTGTCCTATTATGGTTTTTAACCAATCTTGTGCATCCAATAGGTGTGTTTGTGTCATTGGAAGATGATTTAGGTCATTTTCGACCTCCCTACACTAAATCTTGTCCAAGTAGGGTTTTTAACCAATATTATGCATCCAATAGGTGTGTTTGTGTCATTGAATTAACATTTAGGTCATTTTCTTCCTTCCTAAGCTTATTCTTGTCCAATTAGGGTTTCTAACAAAATCTAGTACATCCAATAGGTGTGGTTGTGTCATTGGTTGAACATTTAGGTCATTTTCGTCCTCACTAGGCCTATTCTTGTCCTATTATGGTTTTTAACCAATCTTTTGCATCCAAAAGGTGTGTTTGTGTCATTGGATGAACATTTAGGTCATTTTGGTCCTCCCAAGTCTTAATCTTGTCAAATTAGGGTTTTTAACGTATCTTGCGCATCCAATAGGTGTTTTTGTGTCGTTGGATGAACATTTAGGTCATTTTCGTCCTCCCAATTCTTAATCTTGTCCAATTAGCGTTTTTAACAAATCTTGTGCATCCAATAGGTGTTTTTGTGTCATTGGTGAACATTTAGGTCATTTTCGTCCTC